>BMAW01073356.1:375540-484063 GCA_019974015.1 Nephila pilipes
AATTATTTTATCTTCATTTCTGAATTTAACTTCTAATTATTTTATCTTCATTTCTGAATTTAACTTCTAATTATTTTATCTTCATTTCTGAATTTAACTTCTAATTATTTTATCTTCATTTCTGAATTTAACTTCTAATTATTTTATCTTCATTTCTGAATTTAACTTCTAATTATTTTATCTTCATTTCTGAAATTAACTTCTAATTATTTTCCCTTGAAATATGCTTTGCAGGTCTTGGTAAGGTTCTGATATATTGCACTTTATTGTAATTTTTTTAAATTGCTGTTTTATTTATTTATTATTTTTAATTATTTACATGTTTATTACGTATTTTTGAACATTCTGTATTATTATATTTCCCACAATTTAATGACTTTTTCACGGTAAATTACATTGTTTGTTTTAAGTTATAGATATTCTACTTTTAAATGAAATGGGTTTTTTTTTTTTTTTTTTTTTTAAAATAAAGGCAATATTTTTATTTTAATTTTGTAATATTTGCAATTTAATTATCTTAATAATTTTGGGTTTTTTACTGGCCCTAATTTGCAGTTAATTATGAATTTATATACATGTTAACAGTTATGCCTGTTTAACACAATGTTAACAGTTATGCCTGTTTAACACAATAATTATACACACGTGTATACATACATATATATATATATGATACATCTTGGTGATGTTATTATTTTGTTGATATTCAGAAAAATAAGGCAGTTGTTATTAGTAACGAATGCTTGATTTTATTGAACAATTCTCGAGCATTTTATGCATTTATAATTCCAAGCCATGATGAAATAAATTGCGCCGAGGATATGTGGCTCACACAGTATGTGTCAAGAGAGAGAAGAGGCGAAGGAGTCGGCTTTTCTCAAAAGTTCTTGGAAGATAATTAGGTTTAGGAAAAAAATTGAATATCCCAGCTGGGATTGGATGAATATAGATTTTTAAGAAATCCAATAACTGATAAAATACTAAAAAGGTTCTGAAGTATTTCAAAATGACCAAACAGAGCTCTCAACATTATAAAAAAAAAAAAAACCTAATCTACAAATATGGCATGAAATTTAAGTTCTGGCCTTATCTGGAATAACTTCAGTGGCTCCAAAGTTTGTAAAAAGTCAAAGGGGTATAAAGAACTAAGACTATAAACTAAGGGGTATAAAGAACTATTAAAACAATTCTTTTATTATCTGATAAAAAAAAAACAATACTAAGTCTCATCATGTGTTAAACAGAATCATTAAGCAATGTACTCAGAAATTGGTAGATTATACAATTTGCAATTAAGTATTTTGGGAATCTTGTCTAAAATTCTTAAAATCCAAAACAAACTAATAGATAGCTCCAATAATTCTTGACTATATTCCTCTTAAAAAATGGAACAATTGAAAAAATCAATCGCTCCTGTCTATTATGTCCAAGAATACCGTTATCGAAATGTAAAATGATACTTTACTTCACTACGCATATTTGCAAAAATAATTTCAGTAAATGAATATTGGCTATCTGAAAAAAGTAGAATCGATAAAACAGAATAAAATAATACTCACAAAATGGAGCAACCAAAAATAAGAGTTAAATTCACAAAGAGTGCCAAACAAACAAACAAAAAAGATTAATTTCAATTCCTGACAATTCGCTTTCCTTTCTACGACTTACAAACAGAAATTTTGAGGTAATGTTATAATCAAGATTACTCTCATACTCTCACGTAATTATATATATATATATATATATATATATATATATTCTAATTCTTCACAGTATGATTTCAGTTAAAAAATAATATTTCATCGAAATTCCTGATCTAATGATTACATTAACCGTTTGTAACAGATGTAAATAATAATTAAAATATTCTGAATTTAATTCTTTTTTTAATTCCCTGTTTTCAATATTCCATGAAATAAAAACGAACTCTTTATATAGTTAAATATTAATCTTATTTTCGAGCATTTCTTGAACTTATTTATAGAGTTGTATTTCTTTTTACAGGAATGGCTCAGTTTCCTAGCATCTTTAAACATTTATTCTCTAGTTAAGTATTTTTGCACGCAATCTTTGCATTTTGTGATAAAATAAAATTTTGCTTGCTAGAATAATTTTTTGTTGAATATTAGACGAAGTAATGATAGAAATTTAGTGGTCAACCAAATCATTTTTTTTTTGTCAAGGAACGACGATTTTATCAAAAACACAACAGAAAACAAAAAGATGCGTTAAGAGGAAGAAATAAAATAATAAGCTTTCCAGAAATGATTTATTTACACGCTTGGAGAAAATATCTAATATTTCTATCTATCTGTTAGAGTTGCTAAATCAATTCAGATAATGTGTTATTTATGTCTTTCTAAGCAGAGCTGAAGTGAAAAAAGAAAAAGAAAAAAAAAATTCCTACTACGATCGACAAATTCTCCCACTCTTTTTTCTTGCGAAATATTATTTAGACATCAGCGACACATAAACTGAATTACAAAAAACTCTCTTGAAAAGGTTTCCTATTTTTATCATTTCTTCTGAATAGTGCCACGAATTGTTTCA
Source organism: Nephila pilipes (assembly GCA_019974015.1). Classification (NCBI taxonomy): domain Eukaryota; kingdom Metazoa; phylum Arthropoda; class Arachnida; order Araneae; family Nephilidae; genus Nephila; species Nephila pilipes. The sequence goes on from BMAW01073356.1 coordinate 378,091, forward strand.
GCAACTGTTTTTAAAACTGATTTTCTAAACTCGTGAATGTGAAATCTTTTTTCTTTATATTCTATCAACTCGAACTTCTTGCATCAGAAACAGCAAGAAAAAACGAGCTCCTCAAATTTCGTCTTGTATGAGTTTGAAAATTTCCCAACCTTCTCATCGTGCTTTTGAATAAGATTCACAGCAAAGACGATTAAGTAAACCTAATAACCAAATAAAATCAGTACAACTATTCATTTTAAATTAAAAGATCAAGTAAAAAACAAACAAACTAGAACTAGCAATTTAAAAAGCAACTTAATTCACAGAACATTAACTCGATGGTTTTATAATAATATTTATTTAAAAAAATAACATTATATATATATATGTGTGTGTGTGTGTGTGTGTGTGTGTGTGTGTGTGTTTTATTTTGCTTTTTTTATTGAATTAATAGCGATGAAAGAAATGTACTCATCTAATTATGTCATGAGCGAATTTCATATGCTGAAGTTTGTGCTCATGATTTACTGCAAGCTTATACAAATTAAAAATTATAGAATTCGTTATAAAAAGCTAAACCAAAAAATAATTGAATCGAGCATGTTTACTGGATAGTTTTTATATTCTGAATTTTCAAATGCTCAACTCATTTCGCGGTAGCTTAGTGGTCATAGTCACGAACTCGCTGGACCCGTCGTTTTCGTCGAGTCGTGGATTCCATTCCTGATGCCACAAAAGACCTGCCGCAGGAATGATGCACGTTAAATCTGTCGAGGCTCCTAGTCCTCAAGTAGTTATGATTTAGAAGTTTGGAGAAGGGGTTCCATCTCAGGAGTCGTCCTAGCCATTTGACTGAGGTTCAGAGTGACAATATCCATCTTCAATAGATTTTGTGTTGCTTCTAAATGCGACGTCAATAAACAATGATTCATTTGCAAACTTATCACGAAATCAACTATATCCGTCTCATTTAAGCAATTGAAATGCAGCATAACTCGATAAACTAAGTTATTAAGAAATTACAGAGCAAGAAATTTATTTGAATGATTGTATCACATTTTGAATTAATAACAAGTATAAAATATACCATGGTTTCAAGTTTCGATTAAACCAAAAATAGACGAACGGAATAGTATTTGTATTACATCTAGTAGAGCCCTCAGACTTCATTAGGCTCCTTGGGGTAATTTGATGAGTAATATCCCAACTGATATGATATTTATATCATCCTCATTACTTGACTCTGACTTAAAATTATGCGTCAGTTATTCTATAGCTTTAAAGAGAAACTTTTATTTAAAACAAATTAACCAATCATTGGGGTGATTAACCAATCATTAACCAATCATTGAAACAGTAAAGGCTAAGTGGAGTAACGTGTAAAGGTTATATATAGGCTGGTTGGAGGACTTGAGAAGAAACTTTCATTTCCCCCCATATATATATATATATATATATATATATAAGCACACGGCAGCACTTACGAATGGAGTGATTGGTTTTATTAAAGTCGCACTAGAAGCAACACGAGGGCTATTGGCGAAGGACCTTGAAATATGAACCAGGTTAAGTGATGAGTATATATATATATATATATATATATATATATATATATATATATATATACTCTGGTGTGCAAAAAATAAGGGTGAAGTCAAAAAATTAGCATATCAGCGGAACGAAGAGGAAGAACGGAGTGAAAAACTAATCAGGAAATTACTTAGGGTGAGCTGCGGTAGCACATGCAAAAATATGCAGCTAGACGTAATGTGGGAGTGTCGGAGCGGGATAAAGCATGCTGGTGGTGTAAGCTCAGCCTTTCTGGGAAAGCTATTAAACGGCGAATATTAATTTAAACAACGTCCAGTTGCTGCCTTAGTGTGAAATGTCGAACAATCAATCTGTTAGACGACATCTGGATAACTTTAGCCTATTTCAAATTATTGGAAAGACAGAAGAAGATCAAAGTATGACAAATTGGGTTGAGGAGTTCGGGATTGCTCACAACATCGTTTCACGACTTTGGAGAGAATTTCAAATCACAGAAAAAGCTGTCTGAAGGTTTAGCAATAGTCGTCCACGAGCAACCATGCCAGAGGACAACCGGTACATTGCCCTACAGGCCAGAAGGAACCGGTGGCAGACAATGGGAGAAATCGCTAGACATACGGTACAGGCGATTTGACTATCGATATCACGTTTTACGGTGAACAGGATGCTGCACAGTGGTGGTCTGTTTGCACTACGACCTATATGGTGTGTACCTTTAACTCTTGCTCATCGACGAAGGTGTTTTCTGTGGTGCCAGAAATACCAGAATTAGACAGATAATCAATGGGGTCGAGAACTCTTTACGGATGAGAGTAGGTTATGTCTAAGTAGAGATTCTAGACGCATACACTTCTGGAGAGAGCGAGGAACTCGCAATAACCCCTCCAACATCATCGAAAGAGACCTGATTGGAGGTCGCAGCGTTCTCGTTCGGGGAGGCATCCTGCTTGGTTGCCGTACCGACATTCTCATCTTCAAAGGAGGTTAAGTCACCGGCGCCCGCTATTGTAACGAGATCCTTCTTCTGTATGTGAGTCTTTCTAGAGGCGCAATGGTCAGCAAACCATTTTTCTCCACCATTTACCCAGAAAAAAGTGCATATTGGCCAACATCTTCTTCTCGAAATGAACTTGTAGGGTCATAATTATTTGGTTGCGTTGAATGAAAAATATGTAATACTTAGATAACTATTTATACTATTTTATTACAGTTAATTTAAAATACTTAAGTTGATATTAACAAAATAAAGTGCTTGTCCCACTTCCTACGCATTTTGGGGCGCATGTCACACGCTAAAAAAATATTACAATGGCTTTAGACACGACGTTCTAGTGGGAACGTTTTGTAGAGCTCTGACTGTCTCTTCTCTTTAGAAGTGTTAGGTCTATTGGAATTGACCATGCTTCTTTCAAAACCACAGGACATATTCCTTTGTTTTGGCTGGATAACTGACAGTGATAAAACAGTTATTGGTCCTGAGCACTCCAACCGGGGCAGGAATTGACAACTGCTAAATTGGACACCTGATGAAGGGGGTTGCTTGGTTCTCAGGAGTTCAGATGTCTTTAATGAGGACCTTGTCCGGATGTAAGGGGGACCACTAACGAACTTGCCAAGTGTGGTCGCAGCAAACTTATATTAATGCCAAAGTAGTGTTAAATTTGAAACACTCAAAGTTCAAACATTTTCAAAGCAAATCCTCTGAATTTTTTGAACTGTTAAAAATTTTATTAGCAAACACAGTTGTCATTTAATAAATACTGTATAAATCAACAGTATTTTGAGAATACGCATGAATATGTTAAAACTTTTATCGCTATCTATCTAAATTTCTATCACTAACTCTTATCTTTTAATATTCGACAATTTGTCGAAGTAAAATTTCCCTAATGAAAAGCGTCAACCCACAATTTAGTAAAGAGTATACTAAATTGTGGGTTGACAGCAAATATTGGAGACTTGGATGAACTGCGAGGAAGAGTAGCCAAAGTGGATGAATGCGTGAAAATCTATACTAGATGAAGGTATACAGTGTTATTGTGAAATAAGTAAAAAATGGTCGGGTTTTATTCCAAACAGGGCAAATATATAATGTTACCGAAAATATTATTGAAAATTAGGAAGTGATGGCTATCGTTATTATATAACGCTGCGCGAGTTTTGAGATTGAATAAACTCACAGTACGATCAATAAATAACGAAGTAAATAATATTGCACCAAAATTATAGTTTTAAAAGAAGATGAGTCTGAAAAGTAGCTGCTGGCAGTGGCAACAATTGGGATCGAGAGAGAGGCACCGCTCTTTTTTTTTTGGGGGGGGGGAACGGAAATAAAATTTTTATACAATTTTAGCCGCTTAAAGCTAAGTTTTAAAAAAACATTTGTATAAACTCTGTGGTCTTATCTCTCTCCTAATAATCTTTCCTTTTTTCGTTTCTTCAATTATTATAGGAAATTTACTTAGCAGAAATCTACATGGAATACATTAGCAGAAATCTACAAGGAAAGTTGTTTTAAAACATAGAAACTTACTCTGATAAACTTATTTAAAATTGTATTTTTTTTCTATAACATAATTGCATTGCTCTGAACACAATTATATGTCATTTAGCATAAGCAATCTGAAAGAGTTTCTTTCATTTTCCTTCACATTTTGTAGTGTAATGTGTATAAAACAAGATCTTGAATAAACTCACAGGTCGGATTTTATCCCAATCGCCGTCAATGAGATAAAATCCGATCCCATTTGCCGTCATTGGCCTCATTCCCAATCGCCGTCATTGGTTGCTGGTTTGACGAAAACGATTCACAAATGTTCCCTCACTAGATATTGTTACGTGTCCGGCAAGGAAAAGGATAATCGAACAACGGCCGTGTACATTCATTTTGATTTTCGATCTCAAGGAACCATCTCTCGTCGAATTTCTGGGGTATGAAGCTATAGTTAATGCTCAGGGGTATTATTAAACATTCACGAAGCACAGGAATCCAATCAAATCGAAACATTATTGTAAACTTTCTCATTGTGTCACCATGTTGCTCAAAACGCTAAGGCAGGAACAACGAATCAAAGGAACTTTTGCAGAAATTCAAACGAGAGTTCCTAATTCACTCCCACCCCTATAGCAAAAAATACGTTACGAAAGAATTAAATAAAAAAAAATTTTAAAAGAAAAACATGCTATTTAACGTAACAAAAATCATCAAAAATTTAATTATCTTGACATAATCTGATTATCACTGTTTCAACGTGTAATTTTTAATTAATTATTACATGAAATAACATATTCTATTGTTAATATACATTTATAATGAAAATCTATTTTTATCTTTTAACTGTCTGCGATTTATTTTTATGCCTTGTATTCCTGTCATTTATTGAGTAACAAAAGACGTATCTGTTTCTTATGTTTGTTTTTTTTTTTTTTCATTAGCTAATTTTCTATTCATATAATTCCCTTGATTGTTATGAAAAATAAATGGATTAATTGTTCAAAAGCCTAAAAATTGGAAATTAGAGTAATGAGTTAAATTTTTTTAGCTCTTAGAGGCTTAAAAAGATATATAGCAAAAATTTTTGTTTAACGAAAAAGTGATCATGCCTTTTCCTTGTTTATAAAACTTATATCACATTTTTATGAATGTAATAATTCCTTTTTTTTTAAGGAAAAAGTCAAACAAATATTTTATAAGTATTATTATATACTTATAGATTTCACACAAACAGTATCATTCAAAAAGCAGTAAAAATATAATCGATTTAAATATAAGGATACATATATAAGTAAAAATTCATTAGAGGTCAATAGAATACAGATATGTTATCATACATTTGTACAAAAAGGTGATCTGACTGAAAATCTATGTATCAAACAGTAAGAAAAACAGGAACATGACAGCAATTAAAGGGGAAAATACAACTAATATAGACATATTGATAAAGTCCTTAATATAGACATATAGATAAATTTCTTACTTAGAATTTGAATTTTTTCCTTTAAAAAAATTCTGAAATCTCTCCCATCTAGAAATAAGGTCACATACAAAATATTCATAATTCAAAACCTTTAAAAGGTTTAAAAAAAATGTGACAACATATTTATAAAAATAAAAGCGATAAGCTAAAACATCGATATATCTAATGGAGGGAGAAGAAACATGTAGTCCAGAAAACCGGGGAAAAAAACCTCATTTTTTATACGTCACACATCACCCATAATTAATATCGACATATTGATCAATCCCTCCCCACGAAAAAATGTCCCGGCTCCTTCCCTCCCCAGGTATAACATATTGTAAAGAAAAATATTTATAAGTAACCACAAAATTCACCACAGACAGGTGTAAGAGAAGATTTGTTGGAAAAGCACCTCATCCATCAAAGCGAATCATTCCGGACGATATTGAGTATCCTAGTAAATGATCACAACTATTCGGAAAGGAAACATGCCTTCAGTCGATCATATCGATATCATTAAGGAAGAAAAATTGTTCATCTGTCCCAGAATATCTAGGCAAAAGAGTATCGGAGAGAAGGAATCGAAAAGGAAATAATGGCATCGTACCTTGGTGAGATTACAACTCATGGTTCACGTAATGAAATTCTCTCTTCGTTTCATACTTTCGTAGTCACAGACATGTTGCAGATCATTTTCTTCTTTTTTTTATGCTAGATTGAAGGAAATAACCGCAGAGAACGTGGAATCTTACTAATAAGTTTCACTTAAGAGGGAACTTTCGATGAGACTGAGGAAAAAGAACAACGTTCATTTTTTATTTATTTATTTTTGCTGATGCTTTGAAATGTTGTTGGAAACCAAGAAAGGAGTTTAATGTACGAGTATATCGAACGAAATAATGTGATTTACTGGAAGGCATAAAAGACGCGATTTTTGTTTAGATGGTCCAATTTGTTTTTTTGCCCATGGGAAAGCTTATAAGTCGTGAAACTGTTTTTAAAACCATTCGAAGTTTTCATGCTAGTACACAGATGAAATTAACTTAGTTCTTTTGCAGATTATATAAAATATTTTTCGATGTAGATTGAATTCTTTTCATAATTGAATAAAATTTTTTTTACGTATTCATAATTTAAGTACTCTTAAAAATCCATCTGAATATTCATGCAAGAATAAAAGTTAATTTAAAACAGAATAAGCATATAAAAATTTCACTTCATAAAGTGCAAAGTACATTCATTATACATACTGTTTTGCGATTTTATTCTTCTCTTGAAATCTTCTAATGTTAGAAAATATTTTTTTAAAGATAATTTCACATTTTTAGTAAACTTCATAGTCATTTATAAATATAGTCTGAATATTTTTATCGCCAGTTATTTGAATATCTTTTCTGAGTGACTCATTAATAAAAACGAAAATTTCAATATATCTATCTATAAGTCCAAAACATGAAAGTGATATTTGTACATTTAATATACATCAAAACAACAAAATTATTTTAAGGAAATTGTATTCATTTCAAGATAAGAGAGAAGATTGGTAAATTTAAGTAATTTTTAATTTAAAGTTGGTAAAACTTAGGTATATTTTATGTTTCAACGAAAAGAAAGACATTAATAACGTATACATAATTCAATAAGTTTGTAACTCAATATGAATAAAAAAAAAATACATATGTGAGCTTATCCTAATCAACATATCTTAATTAGATTTTTATTTTTTGTTAATATTTAAAGGATGCAGCCTGTGAAAGTATACGTAATAGTTACAAGAAAATTCCTTGATAACAAAGCGAAATAAAAAAAAAAAGACCTTTAGCTATGCTACTGGCTATAAGCTACGGATTGACTGAATTGGTTTGTTTTTATTAATTTTGTAACGGGCTCTCTCGAGGTTTTCCTTTAAACTAACTTTTAGTGCTTTTTAATGGCGTAATTTGATTTGAGAGCCTCACCTTGTGAATAAACCACAACTTATGTAAATCAGAACTTATATATATATATATATGTGTGTGTGTGTATATATATATATATGTGTATATATATATATATATATATATGGAAGTATCGTGAATAAGTATTAAAGAAATTAGACGGGTTATAAGTGCTTGAGAGGAGATAGAAGGTTATCGAGATAATAGCACTCACGATTTGGGTGTAAGAATGTTAAGTGATCATTGGAAAGGGGATATTTAATTCGAACCCAGCTCCTAACTATGGGTTTTGCTGTTATTGAGATAAGTAGAGTTTCAATTTTATCTTAGGTTTTGGACACGAGTTAGTTACCACTTCACATTCATAATCGAAACATTTATTTTTGATTATTATTAGGCAGAACAAACATATTTTAAGCATTTGCCTGCCGGACTTTTTTTATTATTATTATTATTATTTATTGTGAGTTTCGATGGATCAGATCCTAAGTAGTGAAACGAGGGAGTCACACCTTACTTTCACACGACCCATAATTTGAAGTTCTGGTCAGATAACGATAACGACCAGTAGATTGACTCTTTTCTTTGATAATTATAGTATCATATCACTTGAAGATTTTATGGTTAATGTTTAGCAATTCCTATAATTCCACACGAGGAACTTGAGTGGAATCAGGACTTCCAGCTCCTCTTGTACATCGCTAGTCATTGCAACCCTCATCACCATGTCTTCCATGGCTCTATTAACGAACGATCTCGTAATTTTGATCCACCATCATATGATGCGGATAACACCTACACTAGTACACCATTCTTGGATCTCCCACTTCAGACATTCTATGACTGTAACAGACACAAATCTATTTAACATGTAGCAGGGGGAGGGAAATTTTTCAATGAGTTTCAATGGAAGCGAGTATCGCACTTGCAACCTATCTACATTTACCAACCACGATTACTAAGGTCTCCATACCAACGATTGTATGTTAAGTGAAATATCACTGAAAATTACAAGAGTTTTTTAAGGGATAGACAATTTATTCCAAACACTTATTTTTACAGAATAAATAGAATATTTTCATTCTGTGACGTAAAAGATTTTGAAGATTATTTATTTATTTATTCAAATTTCATCACACCTAATATTTAATTTTAAAAAATTACAATTTATCTTTGAAAAGTTCGAATTCTCTGCCTTTTGGTTTCACTAACTAATGAATTTTTTAATATAATAAACCCTCCTTTTCAATTACTTACTTAATATTCACGCATACACGCACAAGTGGATCATCACGTTTTCAGTTATTGAATATTTTATGTACATTTCGCCATTTTAATGATTATTCAAAAATGCAGCAACTTCTGCATATATGTAGATTTCATTAATTTATAATTATAAGTAAAAAAATTCCTCCAAAGTTAATGAATTAGTAATACTAAATAATAATTATTCGGAATAACAAAATCTTATAAACAAAATAATTTGGAAAAAAAAACCTTTGAAATAAATCTACGGATAGTTTTTCAAATATAAAATAGGTGCGGAATTGCAATGTTTTTAGTATACAAAATATTAAGAAATTAATTTATGTAAAAAAAATTTAAATGAAAAGAATTCGATATGTATTATCAATTATTTAGCTTTACATAGAGTTTCGAATTAATAGAAGAGAAAATCCTTCTACTATTTATCCAAAGCTATTATTTTTTACAAAAATAAATTATATTCCCTCTATTACCGCTATTCTCTATTTAATTTACAGTAAACAACTTCATATAATTTAAGATTTCGTCATGCGTATTTCCTCAGCCGTAACATCATTACATTTACGATGTTTTTATAGGAACTAAAGGCACTAACTGTTCTATACTTGTATTATGAAACAATATATAAAATTACATCACTTATTGCACCTATATGATGACTCAAATTCTGAAACTATACATCTACCTACCAGTGAAATGCTTCAAAGAAATGCTCCACACCACAATTTTTTTTTCCTTTGAAGCTGAAGAAATCCAGAAAGAATGCGTAATAGAGATATAAAGACACTTTTCTGAAGGAGAGATCCAAAAGATGCCATTAATTTATGCTATTAACCTTTCGGTCACTATCAGCAGAACGGAAGGGGCAATTTCGGACTTTGATAGCTTTTTTTATTGCTACTCCAAGCACCACATAAAATCTTTTTCTGAAAGAAAATATCGAATGAGTGTACCTCTCAGCTGAGGTTACTTGTAACAAGCTACGTTTACATTTATTCATTTCTTTTCATAGGAAATCCAAAGAAATCAGATGTCTCAACAAAGACGAAAAGTTGCTCCATTTCTCCGATAGAACTGATCCCGGGGAACTATTTTGAATATTATAACAGACGTTTACGTAGTCTCAGGATCGATTTTTTCCAGTACCTCTTGAATATGTTCTTTATTCTTAAAGAATAGATCGTGAAAAATAAATTTATTCGCCGTAGAATAAGAAACCTGTGCTTTAAATCATGAGAGGATGCATTTTCTTTCAAATAGCATTTACTTGAGTTTTTCGAGCAGTTTTTTCTTTTCAGGATTTTTTAAGAGCTGCTTTGCGTCTTAGATAATTTCCTTTGTGTAAACTTATCAAAGATTGTTTGTTTTACAGCAACCAGTTTATTCAGTTATGTTTCTTTAAAAATACTTTGGATTTTCTTTTATATATGGGGGGGGGATATCGTAACATTTTAATTATTACTAACAAACAACAGAGATATCTAAATAAAATATATTATGTATATTTATTGTACATAATGTTATAAATTACAGGTATTATTGTTGGTTTATTTGATTTCAAGAAACCGTAGATTTAGGTAACGTAAAGCTTTAACTATTGCTAAAGTAATTGAGATAGAAACCTAATTTTTATTTATTACTCTTAAGACTTTTCTACATAGTCATCTTCCAGTGTTATACATTTTTTCCAGCATCTCTGGACATTTCGAAGGCCGTCATTGTAGCAAATTGAACTCTCTTATCTTTTCCGTACTGCGAGTTACTTCAATCTACAGTTTCCCGAAACAAAAAAAAAAAAATCAACATAAATAGCTAAAATTTACAACATTATGTACATAAGAATAAATTAGTATGCAGAATAAATTTCATCCAGGTATCTCGGCTATTTCTTAATAATTAAAACCTTATGGTCCCCCCCCCCCCCCCCCCTCTATTTTATTCTGTATGCATTCTAAGCATTATTTTTATGTTTATGAAGTTTTGGCTCACCGATAGAACTATATTCAATTTTTGATTTCCTTTTATATTATCAAAAATATTCAAATTAATACCAAATGTTAAAAAACCGTTTATTTTTTTCTGATAAGTATTTTATTTCCTTTTATCAGCCATTTGCTTAAATAATAATATAACCAGCATTTCCTTGTTAAGTATTTACAAATCATGCAACGGTTATTTTAAATCGTCTCTTTATCCCACCAGTGCACTACAATATCAAATCCTTAATATAAAAGATATTTCTTGAAATTTTAAGAAATTAATCCAATTGCTTGAATCCCCCCCCCTCCTCCATTTGCTCGAAAAAGTTACAAGTTTAGATGAAATTATGTTTTTTTTTTACATTATGAGTGGTACTGAAGCACAGAATTAAGTAAATTATTTATTAAGTAATTACCAAACATAAATCCCAACTCAATTAAATAATGAAAAATTTAAAACTACGAAAAAAATTAACTTTTTACTGCATGGTCAAATAAAATTTTCTATAAAAAAAAATTATTGAAAAATTCTGATATAGTAAGCAAAATGTACATCAAATTTGCTCAAACTTATAAATTGGAATTTAACTTATATAGGGTGTCTTCTTAAAATAATTTTGAGAGGATCAAATTTTCTCTATGAAATCGTATCATTTAGATAAAATAAAACGAGCAATGATATTAAAAAGGAATTGTGATAGTAAATGAAATGGTATGAAAAAAATAAGAGGAAATGAGAGACGGCATCATAGAATTTTAAAATGAAAATTTTTTGACGTGTTTTTTTCTGCCCCATATTTTTAATATTAACGAAATAGAAAAACTTTATACTTATTAATAACCGTACTCATTCAAAATTTTGGAATTTGCAACTTTTCTTAGTTGAATTATAGTAAAAGATAGTTAAAATATTATTGTATTTATATCACAAAATTCATTTATAATATAATAAAGTTTTATTTAATATTTTGAAATTTTATTCTATTTTATTATCAAAAGGTAACAAAACGAAATGTACTGTTTGTAATTAGCGTGATGTTATGTATGTATAATATATTTCTCTCATTTTACTTCAATCTTAATTCACTCTAGTGTCTATCAAATGGACTACATTTTCCTTTTATTTTTTGTTCACAATTATAATTTGAAAGTAAAATGTATTACCATTTGTTTGATACTTTTTTTAATCTAGGAGACGGATTTATATTTGTATTTAAAAAAAAAATTGATAATACTAAAAAAAAATGTTTGTTAATAATTATAATGATACTACCTTTTAAAACCATTTTTATACTATATAAATTTCTGTAATAATTCTAGTTTCTTTTTGCCAGCTTTTATTTAATTTGCTATGTTCATATGTATATATGTATAAAAAAATGTCTTGCCAGTTCAAAATTTGAACTGGAATGTTAACAAATTTCCTATTATCTGATCGAGCTGAAATTTTGTAAACACATATAACACAAATGACAGTACAATACTATAATATGTGTTTGGATCAATTTGTATTATTATTAATAATTATTTTTATTTGTGTTTCACCTTTATATTTATGTTCAATTTCTTTTATTTTTATTGATATGCACCTTGTATGAAATAATGTCACACACCAGAGCCATCTATCAAGTATTTATCTTATATTTAGATCAATTGTATTTTCCTAATTAATTGTCTTTTACTGAAATTGAACGCTGAACATTTATGCCATCTACCCAGTATTTATCTTTAGCGCGAAGGAAACTTAGTTTTGTTTTGAAGTTTGAGAGGAAACGGATTTGGCGGGGAGACGCTCACTAGTGTACAGTATTTGCCGCACTAAGCTGCTGGCTGTTGTTAAACAAATAAATTTCTTTGTTTCTGTAACAAAAGTTTCTTTAGTCCTATGTCGACTAGGATACTCAAACAGAGACGGGCTTAAGGGCCGCCTGGGTGTCCGAGCCTTGCAATTTGTATTCCAATTTTAATCCACTTACAATTATATGTTCGAGCTGAAATTTTGCATACACGCATAACTCTGATGACAATGCAATATTGTGGTATATGAAGCAGTATCGAACTTTGGGGAAGGGCATGGGCCTTGCACTAAAAAAAAGTCCAATTGAGTTGAAATTTTGCACACACGTATGGCTAGCAAAATTGCTTTTTTTAGTCTTAAAATTCCGGACTAAAAGGAATAAAATAAATATAAGTAAAAATATTAAACAAGCTTTTATTTAAAGATGGACTAAAACATATAAAAATAATTTTAAATATAAAATAATGTTTTTCATTGTTTAAGTTTGAGGCTTAAATACTTCTTGCGCGCTTATATAAAAGTAAGTAGCTACGGTATTTTATGTATCGGCTACTACCTAGGTATGTCAGAATTATTTTTGAACCTTTTATTCATCTTTAATTAAAAGCTGGATTTAAAAATGTTTTTTTTTTAAATTTACATTTATTAAGCTATACAAAGTTGATAGGATATTAACTTGATTGTTTTGAAAATTCATGATTGTATAGATGCATGAAAGGGCCTATAAAATTCCGCCAACTTCATTAAATATATAGCTGATCTTTCTAAAATGATATTCAACCCGTAAACAAATTTAATGCCTCGACTGATAACTAAGCAAACGTTCGTTTTCACAAATTTAATGCGTCAGTCTAGTTCATTATTTAGGTTATAATGATTAATTACATTTGAATTTATTACCCTTGCATAACTTAACGAATTTTTGGAAGCGTTGCAATAAATCCATTAACATGGTTGTATATGTTAAATGTTCAGTGTCTAAACAGAATTTAATGGGCCATGTGCAAACGCAATGATTTTGTAAATAATCTGGTACTCGAAATTCATAAGTAATATTTTTCATCTTGCTTAATTTATTTATCAATGGGATTATTTGTTTCGATCGTTTTATAATTTTTTGATTTAAGTTTTATCCAAGCAAAAGATAATTGTTGTACGTGAACTAATTTTAAAAGAAAGTGAAAATAACAACAAATAATTGTTTTAAATGAATCAAATTAAATATATATATATATATCGTGGCTTCTATGTATATTACGTTTTTCCTTTCAATTAATACTTAGAGACATTAAATGATATTATTAGAATTGAAGATCTCTCCCAATGGATGAATTGTGACTAATGTTGGTTAGATTAAAATTATTTAAGTGCAGTGAATAGGTTTGAAAAGTAATGCAACTTTTCAGTAGAGAAGAATTTAAAACTGGAATTAGTAGTTTGGAGGTAGAGATAGGGAGCTGAAGTTACCAGTGAGAGACTTTTGTATCAGATCTCTCTCTCTCTGCGTTGAGTGAGGAGCTTCAGAAACAGAGGATCCACAAAGGGTCAAGGATTCGAACCCTCGCACAATGCTCAACTAAGAACTAGAACCTGATTGGCTCAAATCAGATAAGAAATTAGAAATTACATTAAACACTTGATCAAAATTGAACAGGAACCTTTTCCACAGGAAGAGTAAATCAGGGACTGACCTTTGATTATTCATACATCTGAATAAAATAACTTGGTTATCGTCACTGTATGACTTTCTAGTTACTAGAATACTGATTAGTATCTACTTAAAATATTGTTTAATCATGACAGCAGTAGGGAGTAATAATAGGGTGTTACAAATACATACATCGTTCAAATAAAATAAATATCTGCCTATATTTATTATTTAATTGATTTTTATTTAATTTTTATTTAATATTTCTTTGAATACACGAACAAATATGAAGGATCTTTTTTAAAAAAAACTATATTTCTATATTTTTTTTTTCAAAGCATTGTTATTTTCTTCCCTTTATTAATATTTTGAAGAAGGGTTTCGCGACAGCAAAATAAGTAAATTAAAATATCGCAAAAAGGGTAAATAAATTTTTAAAAAGATAAGAAATATCACGGAATATATCATTTTTAGATATGGTACATTCCTTATTTGGTACATTCCTTATTCCTTATTTTTAGATATGGTACATTCCTTATTCCTCATTCGTTATTTTATCATCTCATCTCTCTCAACTTTCATCTTAATAAATATTACTCAGTATCTTAAGAATAATAACTTAAACAGTCCCAGATCTAAAAGATCTCAAGTTCAATTATGAGAATTCATTTTATATATGAAAAGTTTTTTAAAGCTTCTATTGTTTTATTATCTGTAGATTTTCTATTATTTTTCGAATTTTTTTAACTAAACGTTTAGATATCATTAAAAATGAAATTCATCTACTGAAATTTTAATTATATTCAGATATAATATCTTTAATTAAAAATTGAATTTCAGAAATATAAAAAAAACAATCGTTTTTAAAGTTATAATTATCAATTTTCTGTAATGTGCCCATAATTAATTTTTTAAAAAAATTGACAGAGATGTAATCTCCAGTTTACTATAGATTTATTATTGTTAAGGCATTTTGAATTCGCCCTTGTAATCTTTTAATTATTTATACGATGTAACCTTCAATAACTTTCAGAGTAAAGACTCTGGCGCATACACCACCACCACCATAATAAATAAAATGTGTTTAATATTCTATTAACAAAACATTCCTTTTACTTCACGGTCGAAACCTTACGAGTATTAAATTACTCAACTTAATTACTTTTGCTTAATAAGACGGCAGAACAAGAAAAATGTTTTCTATGACAGAAATATCTCAAGCACAAAATATATTGCGGCAGGAATATCAGATAAACGATCTGCCGTCCTTTTTCTTCTCAAACGGCTTAACCTCGCAAGAGTGCTCCAAGTTATTTTGGGAGAAGATAATTATTTTAATTTTTTACGACAAACTCCTCTGTAGAGTTAGAGAAAACCATTTTAAAGCTAAGGCTCTTAAAATATGGCATTTGTATCCCTTAGAGGTAAACGATTAACTTGAAGGAGTTATACAAATGGTTTTGAATAAAATTTGATTTTTGATCAAGAACTTTAACGGAATAAAAATCTGTAAAGTCATTCCAAAAATCTATTTTTCAAACATTTAGAAATTTATAAACAAAATGAAATATTTCAAATGAATATTTCTAACAATTATGTCTTGTGTAATCGAGAAATTATTCGATTAATGATTATTCCGTAAAAGAATACGGAATACTGTTATAGAATGAGAAGCACTATGAATAAAAGAAAAATCCTAAATTGAGTACCTAATTTTTTAATAAATTCTTAAGATAGTAAAAACAATTTAATGAATGTATTCATCAATAAATATAAAAAAAAATTTGCATTCGAAGGAAATGGTAACAATAATAGAAATGTATGCGCTCAATTTTTTAATTCATCAGAAATTCAGTATATTGAAAAAAGTATGCAGTTGTTGGACTCAAAATGACAATATAACGTTTGTTTTTACGTGCTGTTCACGAAACAAATAAAAGTAGTGAATTCGCCAAAACACGTATCGTTAAATACGTGAGCATTCCGTGGAAAACGTTAATAAACAATGTAGATTTAATATTCAGTAGAGCTGTTTATCTAAATTTCAGCAATATTTATAAATAATCACTTTCATACTCTATTAGATTTCCGCGAAAATGTTCACTGTAGAAATGTTCCCTCTCTTCATGATTAATAAATTCAATGCAATTTTCACTACTAAAAGAACTAAAATACGTCACTAAAAGAATGTGCTCATTATTTCATCATACACGTTATTTAGAGATGGAAAATTTGGATCTCCTATTTTATTTTTCCGAATATAATGTTGGTACCTTAAATTACATTTTAAAAAATGGTATAAACAAAAATTATAATATTAATGGAAGTCTTATGAAAAATCTTTTAAATAAGCACTAGCAAGAAATATAAAATTTTAGAGAATGATTATTTTCTTTTATTTCATAAAATTAGTGAGGAGTAGAGATATAAATTAGCTTTCGTTTTTAGTTGAAATATTGAAATTTCTTTAATAATTTATGGTACTTTATATCAAAATATTTCAATAAATACATAGTATTTAAACCTTTATATCATACAATTGACAATTTTGATCTGTACATTGTTTTTATTGTTGTTTCGTAAATTTTATTTGAATTATTGTTTGTGAATGACTAAAATTAAAATTATAAAGAATAAAAATTAAAAAATAAAGAGTTTCTGTTTAACGTTGTGATAAAATTTACGAAAAAAAGTATGAAACTGTAAATATGTTCAAATTATGTTTGCAAGATCATAATTTGAATATATTAACAGTTTAAGATTTATATATTGCTCTAACATAATGTGTTGAGATTACATATGGTTTTGCTGTTGTAAGGTGATTGTAAAAAAGCAATTTCGATTCATATCCCGAAGTTTTTTTTATTCACTTTTGTTTCGTAAAGAACAAATATTTCATCACAGACTGTATATTTTGTCTTTAATGATCACTAATTGGGTTTTTCAGAACTTTTTCCATATTATATCAAATTATTTAAGTATAAACTAAATAATAGAGAAATAATATAGAGCTCTTTGAATTTCCATTCTGAAGAAATCAAAATAGGTTGCGCTTTTTTAGTTGAACCCTTGATATTCTTTTCAGTACTTTCGTTCTCAGTTATTAAAACTAAATAACTGAGAACGAAATAGTTTTTTACTAGAATCAAAAACAATAAATTCCAAGTAAATATATTTTATCATTTATGATATAATGTACTTCTAGGAATATTCTTTCAAAAAAAAAGCTGTATTTCTTTCTGTCCCATATAATATTTCGTGAGCATTAAATTGCACTTATTTTATTACAGCATGGGGGATCTGCTGTTAAATAATTAGTGTACTGTATGCGTGAGAGCCTTTTTGTAAACAGATCTAACTGATGCTGACACACACAACAGTTTAAATAGAAACGAAATAAATCTAATACTAATATATATATATATATATATATTTAATACTAAAAAAGTATTAAACAATTAATTGAAGTAACTTCTTAGAACAATTATTTTATTTAAAAACGGATTTCACAGCTTTTTTTTAATAAGCAAAACCAGTGTAACTTTTTGTAATTATTATTTGATAATTATGTTCATGAGGTAAAGAAAATCACACGCATAACTGTGTGAAACAATATATAACTTTTATAAAGCTTTTTGTATTCATATTATTCCTCATTTAAAATTGAAGTACAAGGTTGGTTTAAACGGGAACATGTAATGTAATAAAATTCAATGAGTATCTTTTCGGTTTGCATGAATTTCAATCAAATTTAAATCATTTTTTGTTATAGAATGTATTTATAAACTTGTGTCAGTTGGTAAACACATTTTCAATATAATTCATAATTAAACACTAATTAAAAGATAATTATGTATCATTTGTTTTTTGTTATGTAGTTAAATTTTTCATTTTGAAATAATTCATTAATGTCAAATCCGAATAAATATCAACGAATTAAATCAACGAATTAATTTGCTTTAGATAATTTGGTCAGTAAATAAATGTATTTACATTCTCATACTTAATTTTTTTAAAAAAAAAAAGATTGGTAGCTTCTTCTTCACAAAAGACATTTCCTCTCTTCAACGTGTGAAACGCTACAACTTTCGATTTCGTGGGAACTTAGCTGATACAGGAGAAATCGATGAAAAGCAACTTCTGCATTTGGTTAAGTACCTCAAGAACCAAAGAAAAAAAAGTTGATTATGGCGCCATCTATACGCAAAGTCGAACACTACTTTACGAGTCGCAGAAGAAAAATTTCAACTTAACAAATTTTTTTTCACCTTGTTATAAGAATGTGCTCGTATTCCCAATTTCTTAAAATTGTAAATACAAAAAAAAAAAAAAAAACTAAGAAAGAATAGAAACACACATTGTGATCTAGTAAGTTATGATAAAAAGATACACATCTCACAAATAATGATCGAAATTGCTATGAAGACGAGTGATCTCGCTGATATGAAGTTACCAAAAGCAGCAATACGTCTGATACTATTTATTTATTCCCAGTATATTGAATCGAGTGAGAGTATTTATGATGTGAATATTTATCAGTAATGTATTTACCTTTTTAATACAAATACATTCAATGTTAGAAACACATTTTAGATGGATCTGTCTCAGAAGATATTTTTATTTGGATACTTGTATTAGAGAATGACATAAGATGAAAGATTTTCAAAAAAATACGTGATTCACTTTGTAGTTCTAATAGTTGTTGACGCTCTAAAACTCCCCAGAAAGTCAAAACAAAAACGTTTAAACTGATTTTTAGCAATGTGCAAAATCGTTTTGAGATTTTTAATAGATCTAAAATATGCCCCGTTTATTTCTTTGGAGGAAGTAAATTCTTATAAAACTTCTTATATGCTCCCTTCAGTTCCTAACAAATAAATTCTATTAAAGGGATAAAAAAAATAATAAAGATATGTCCTTAATCTCTGCGGGACTTCTATGCTGAAACCTAGTCAACTTTATACATAAGACCTTTCTTTAAAACGGGAATAATTAAATGGGGCTATATAGTTACATGCGTAATTCCTCACAAGTTATCTTCACTAATATGACAATGCTTACACGTATTCTTTAGTTTTTAAATTACATAGGTAATACAAGTTTTGATTACTATTTTAACAGCATTTATTCATCGAAGAACATTTTCTTTAAAGAAGAGAAATAAATGCCTGCATCAAGCTGTATTTGCAATATAAAAAGATTAATTATTCACACATTCCCTCCCCCCCAGAAAAAGAAATCCTTTAATCCTCCTTGATTTTGTATCCTTAAATATGGTTTTGAAAAGCAATGTAAATTAAAAATTTCTTCAAATCAATAAAAGTTACCATGTCGGCGAAAAAAGGATTTATTATTTCATTGAAATTTTTTACGTAATATATATTACTCTTTTTTAACGTAATTGTTAAACTAACAGTATACTATTATTCTTTTTGAAGTTTTTGGGTGTTATCATTTGTACCTTCTTTAGGAAATTGAATATAACTCTAGCTTCATGTAAATACTTCACGATGCCATCGCAATAGCTCGAGATGTAATAATATACGCAATAGCTTATTTATAAAATATTAAAGATATTACAATATATATAGTGAATCATCTTCTAAACTGAGTTTTTATCTCTTATACAAATTGATAACGTCGAAACTGCACCATTAAAATTAAATAAAAGACTCTTTTAATTTTTTTTTTATAATTACCTATATCTCTTCTAAGAAAAAAAGTAATGTCAAATTTTTGAAAATTTATTTGTCTAAAATGAAATGCCCTAAGATAATTTTAAAAAATGATGTTTCAATATTTTGAAATCGTAGTTGTTCACGAGGTGTTTCCGATTATGAGAAAATACAATAAAGAGTTCATCTTATTAAAATTTCAGGTAATGTAATTCTTTCTATATTGACATAATGTACAAAATATAATAATTTCTCATTTTGCAACCGGCTTATTCTGCTGCGTGTAATTATAACAATCTAACTATAGTTAATACGAAAAGTGAAATTAATCTTTGGTAGCGATTGTTTCATTCTTTAATGTTATACTCTATTGCGTAGTTATATAAATTTTCAATCAATCAAATACCTGTTTTAGGGCTGTCGTTAATACTTGGTGCAGAGATTGAAGATACAGAAGGTGTTCTCAAGCATGACGAGGGCACCCAGCCCTGGGCATCGTCAGATATTCTCCGAACCAACGACCATTTCGGTCTTTTTTCTTCTGTCTCAACTAAATGAAGCCGATCACCGCAGTTGATACTGAGTTCATCGGAATTCGGTGCAGCAGTATGAGCTGTTACCACTCGAATTACATCTTTGGAAATCTGGGAGGAAGAAAAACGCTGATTATCCTCATATTTAACATATCAAATTCAAACCAATAATAACACTTTTAATTAATAGAGAAACATATTCAAAATCTTCGTGTTTCAACTCTAATCTGCCTTAAATTTCAGCCACATTTGTATCACAACATACAAAGAATAATTACAGGTTTCGGAAATCTAACGTCAAATACACATCAGAGGGCTAGGTCTCGGGTTGCAAACATATAAATCAACATCAAATATGCTCGAAACGGTCTATTGATAGAGTTATAATCTATGTGAGGTACTTAAGTCATCATTATAATAATCTCAAATATTACATAAGGTCCGAAACTATTTGAGAGAAATCCATTTCTTAAACATTAAACAGGAGATTTTTAAATACATTTGAAAGATAATATTTAATATATGCGTATAAAAAACGTATTAAATTAATAAAGAGATGAAGAGAAAGCTGAAAATCCCGAATTTGAACATTTAGTGGTAAGTTAACGTTAATGTGTCAAATCTAAAATGCCTTACATCTGCAGCGATATGAAATATATATATACTACGTAAAATATAGAGAATTTTCCCCATATAATCAAAATCAATATGTTGCCCATGAAATCAGAATAAATATTCATTAGAATGTATACGTTTCATACCATTATAAAGAAATTTGTATAAAATAGAGTAATGTTAGTGGAAATACTTATGTAATACACACACTTCAAATTAAATATAATATTACACACACACACACATATTTGCAACAAAAATTATGGTTACAAATAATGGATTGGATCTTCTATAGTAGGAAATAAAATGATTACTTGTCCTGCTTGTGGAAATGTTTTGTAACAACATTCGCAACAATTCCTCTACTATAATTCCGGTTATGAAATATGTGTTGTTGAAAATAATGAATGATTTTTTGGAACTTCGACAGAAATTATCCGAAAAATTTAGCTAGGAAATGTTATAAAGTTTTTTGAAACACTTGTTACTGATAAAAATAAATATTTAAGGTGAATAAGTGAATTTCACATTTTATTTTTATGGCTACTTAGAGTAATGTGATTCAAAGAATATGGTGAATGAATGATTTATCATTCCCTGCAAATGCAAATGCTTCGGGAAACGCATAACAGACCAAACCGAGATTAATACGGATATTATCCTATTGCCTATGCATCCATATGACACGTTGGGGGTATTTAATGGACTATTCGATGGAGAGCAGAATACTCACTCATCACTCATAAAGGTAACTCACAAAGTCCCATCACTCTAAGCCTTTGAGACACTACTCAAGACACAGGGTTTAATGGGGCACATTCACGACAAAGTATTTTATAAAACTGGTATCTATATATTATGAATAGTATTTTATTCCATATTATATTATTCCAGATATTTTGGTAAATGCATGATTCTTGAATAACTTTGCCCTCTTAACGAGGATATTTATTTTAATAACTAGTGGAATTGTTTCCATTGTTCAAAAAATTCCTCACGTTCATTTATCTATGTAATTGTTTCCACAGTTCAAAAAATTCCTCACGTTCATTTATCTATGTAATTGTTTCTAGTTCATACTGGGTCAGATTGTGTCTTTTTAATACCTACTACTTCGAACAACCCCTGAATGTATTTAAATATTAGCAGGGAGAGAAAAAAGTTACAACTG
Source organism: Nephila pilipes (assembly GCA_019974015.1). Taxonomy (NCBI): domain Eukaryota; kingdom Metazoa; phylum Arthropoda; class Arachnida; order Araneae; family Nephilidae; genus Nephila; species Nephila pilipes. The sequence goes on from BMAW01073356.1 coordinate 400,202, forward strand.
TTCAGATTTGATTGCTTCTATTTCATACTACCAAATTAGCCTTTTTCTTTAGGTGAGTATACACTTGCGAGCCGCTGTTTGAAATTATTTTCATAACGAATTCCCAGCGATCTATAGGAAAAGACGAACCAACCGCGAACCAGCACGGACACGAGATAAAATAGTCGACGGAGCTCGGATGTTCAGGAGCAGATAGAAAATCAATGTCACCGTCTCAATCTGAACTGCGAACTCCCTTTGTATTTATTGAAAAACCGGCAAAAGGTGGAATGCCAAGAGCGGTAGGCGAGCCGTTTATTTGACGCGTATACATCTACGAGCTGAAGTGAGCGCACCTTTAGAATGCATCACGAGGCTGATTATTGGATAGTCTTTCCCGAGGGGAGGGGGGGGGGAAATCCACCAAAAAAACTATTAGCTTTTGTTGGAGAATGGTGGTCACAATGGTAATTTTACGGTAAAATTTACCTGAAAAAGTAATAAGTGTTGTCCAATGAATAAAAATTTTATTATTAGATACACTCGTGTACAAAATTAAGAGAATTTGTATATTACGAGGTGATGTGGCTATTAGATAACGAGACTGGCGCTGCTACAGAATTGTAAGTATTACAATAGAGCAACGAATTGTTGTAAAATTTTCATGAAACTTGGAAAAACTACAACTGAAACTTGTATAATTCATTGAAAGAAGTGTATGGTAATGAATGTTTATCATGTTTTAAATCGTTTAAGCGTTTTGAAAATGGCCGAGAAAACGTTGAAGATGACTCACGCTCGGATAGTCCTTCCACTTCAAAAACGGATTACAATATCGAAAAAATCGGTAATCTGCGTCGGTTAAGTATTCGTACGATTGCTCAGACTGTAGGAATTCACAAAGAACCCGTACGGCAAATTTTACATAATTTTAACTTGCAAAAAGTGTGTGCCAAACTGATACCTAAAATTCTCTCTTTTGAACAACAAGAAGCTCACACAATTGTTTGTACTGATACTTTGAATGCCACTGAAAATGACCCAAACTGAAGGGTGAAGTGCGTGAAGGGTTGTCAGCTATGTGTTTGCTCGTGTTCTTCTATGATATTCGTCCTATTTCTCAAAAATTTGAGTACATTTTATAAGGTATCAGGTAAAATGAGTAGCCACGAATGTATGGATGACGGAATGAAATGGATAATTTTCGGTAGACTGGAGGCAGGCTAATCATAAGTGCAGGTAGTTACAGTGCTCATTGTAACACCCGGTGTCAGCCGCAATTTGTAGAAACAGTTTCAAGACAAGGTCGACCAAGATTCACAACGAAGAATGAGGATCATTATTTTGCACGTTCAGTGTCGCATCACAGAATTGCTACAGCTTCACAGCTGTCATTTGAGCTGTATGCTACCACTGTTATTGTTACAGCTTCACTCAAACTCCACGGTCTACAGTTGCCCGAAAGCTTCATGAGAGAAAGCTGTATGCCAGAATATCCGTTGTTTGGGTTTCTCTCTATGTAACAAACAAGGGAACGCATTTAGCATGGTGCAGACAACATGCGCATTTTACCAGACTTCAGTGGAGCACCGTTTTTTTACAGATGAATCGAGATTCGGTTTATACACTGATTCCCAAAACAAGACACACTCCTCATATAAGGTCTAATTTTTTGAAGAAAAAAATCCTTTCAGAGAAGTCACATCCATCTATTTCTGGCTAACTTTTCTTTAAGAATTAGTTCTGTATGTCTTTATATTTGCAAACTTAGCATTTATCATTGCAGTATCTTTTGAAACATGTTTTGGTTATTATAAAGCAATTAAACAATATAGTGCATCCTGAAAAGTACATTGGATAACTTACATAAAATTTAACTATTGGGAATGATTCATATATGCTTAATCTGAATACATGAAGTGTAATTTAGCACGTTGATTGCAAAATTACGATACAACTATTAGTAGTAGTAGTAGTTAAATTACTGTTGCAGTCTGTGTATTAAGGAAAAGTAAAATACATCAAACAAGCATTTTTATAATTTAATGTATAGGCAGTAGAAAAGTCCGTAAGGAAAGTGTTATGTGCGTATTTGAAAATTCCCTTTTTTCATCAATACAGAGATGTGAAACAAGTATTTATCTCGTTATCGAGCAGTTTATGAATTCTAAGAGTTCTTCAAAAAAAAAAAAAAACTCCTCAATATTTCTCAAAATCCTCGAATACAAAACTCACTCAGCTGAGAATATCCTCACTACTAATTTAACAGCTATAGATATTTAATGAAAGTTTTATTTTTTTGAAAATATATTTCAGTTAAGCATATATCGTACTAATAATCTCTAAAACTGATAGCTTTTTGTAAAGGACAGTAAATAAAAATTTCAAAAAAAAAATGTTCGTATTGCATCTAAGAATAATGTTGATACTAGTATGAAAAAAAATTGTACTAATGCATTTTTTTCTTTCCTTAAAGTTCATTTCAAGAGTTAAAAACCAAACTGTTACACTGTGAAATTTCAAACTGGTACAATCAATATTTACAAACGGAAAGTTATGATTATTGTGTAGTATGTTATTAATGTTATATATGTCAGTATGTGTCTGTGAGATGAAAATAATTTTGATAAGATATCTTGAATATATGAAGACGATGAAACATGAATAAGTAATTGTAATAAATGTAATTGAATAATACATGTTTCAAAATAAATTTTTTAATTCTTGCTTAAAACTAGACAATTTAAATTTACATTACAGTTATCTGATTATATCTCTAAATATAAAAAAAACCCAACCTCAAACTAAATTTATATCCTTCATTAATATAAGACACGGATTAAAAAAAATGCTAATTGGAATAAAGATTTCCAAGAAATATTATCGCAGATTTAAGAAAATAAGTATTTTCACTTATTGACTCTAATAACATACATGTGCTAGCATTCTTTTATTTCTTAACCATTTTTATCCTTTCAATAAGGTAATGATGAATTTTTTTTATTGCAAACATTTGCTTATTAGTATAAATTAAAAAAATTTTTTTAAAAGAATTGGAGAATTACTCTTTGTTTTTTACAAAAATAATTCATTACCTTGAGCAATATAATGTACATAAGTTCACAAACAGCAGTTTTAAGCTCTATTTTAAAGCATAAAAGACTGAACATTCACATTCTAGATATATTATAACTCTATAACAAAACAAATAATAGTTTCATGGCAAATTATACAAACATCGTATTTATTAACTTTTCTTCAGAAATTGCGTATTCCAATCAATCAATTAAAAATTACAGATTTTTTTTTAAATTTAAATTTTAAAAAAACCAAAAGTAGGATTACTCAACTTTTTTATACATTTCCGACACAAATTCTTAGTTAGAGACTATAATAAAAGACTGTAAATTTTTCTTTTTATGTTATTCATAATGTCTTGAAGATATCTTACGAAAGAATTACATGGGAGCAGCTTTATTATAGAATTCTAAGGCTCACTTATTTATAAGACTCCTCTTTTTCTTAAGTATCTTCAACAACATGACACTTTGCATTGGGTCAATCAAAATTTATGTAACTGTTTCCCTGTCCAAAAGATTCATTTTATGTCCTATTACTATCTTAGTCTGCCGTAACAAATGACTGCAGAAAACGACCTCTTTTCTTATTTATTGTTACTTCTATTTTTTAGTTTTTGCTGCTAATAGTCTTACATATGTAATTAATCTCTTTTTTCATTACTATTTTAGAGAATGGAATAGATGTATAGTTTACACGGATGAATAAATAGCGAGAATAAAATACGCAATTTTAAAGCCCACCAGTATAAATGATTAAGATTCATTTTTATTTCAGTGCATTATTTAAACACTAATCACAAACGCAAGCTAGTTTGATCACCATAAAAATAAATTAAACTTTCCTCTCAAAAATGTACTATGAGAGAGTGTAGCTTCTTATTTTTAGCTTTCAAAAACTGTATTTTAATCCCAGTTTGAGCTTCGTAAATGAAACCTGTTTATATATAAACCCCATATATATATATATATATATATATATATATATATATATATATATATATATATATATATATATATATGGAGGGATGTAATTGTTGCGAGATGGCTCCTATACTTATTTATTGATTAAAAGATTTTTATTAATTTATATTAACGGTGCACTTTGAAGCAACACGAGGGCAACGAACCTCTTAATTTTGAAGCTCGGTTAACAAAGTAATCCTGAGATGTACCTCATTACCGACACCTGAGCAGGTACTCTTCGCTTCAAACTTCCATACCATACAAAACTTGAGAACTTGAGCTAAGACAAATTCAAAGAGCATCAACTCAGCTACACACCGAATCTTTAGTAGCTCAGGCCTCGAACCCAGGACACGATTGAAACTAAACCGGCCCTGAACTCACGGTTATGACACACCCAGCTACAGCATCCACTTTTTTTAGTTGAATAAGCCATTGCTTCTTTCCTGCCTTAACATATGTGGGCATCAGATCTTTCACTTTTTGCGTATATCTATTCTATGCATGTATTGTTACAAAAATAGATTCTGGTGGATTTCAAGATGAAAGTAGTCCAACAAGGAGAATGATGGCAATGACACTTTGCTCAGAAATATTCAAGACAAGGCGAAACACATGTAGCAAAGTTTGGACAGATTAACAAAACGATCGGAACAAAAAAAAAAAAAAAAAAAAAAAAAAAAAAAAAAGCACTTGCACAGATCACCAACACAGATACAAAGCATCACTTGAAATTACAGTCGTAGTACTTTCTGTAACGTTCAGCTGACCAGCTTACTAATTCGCACTGTGGACAAATCTTCAAAGTAATATTTTGTACGAACTTTGAAACCTTTAGCAGTCCCGGAAGATACTGGCTTCTTCCTGGCATATACAGTCCAGTTTCCGGCAAATTCGCTCGGTCACGCTACTGACAAATTCCTCAGCAGATCCGCTTAGCCAATTCCGATCCGATCCGCTATGGTTTCGCATCTCTTCGTATTTATAGCTGTTCCAACCAGGTGTGACGTTTCAGAGAATATTCAAGAAAATTCCATATATTTCACCTTAATTGAGAAAACTCTACTGAGAACCTTAATTTTTTCACCTTAGTATTTACGTTTCTCACCAAGTCACCAAAATAGTCCTTCGTTGCCAAGGTTGGAGGTCATTACTTAAGCTTTTTTTTGGTGACCGACGAAATCTTTATAAATGTCTCGCTTTATAAATGTTCTCGAAATAAGGGGAATGCTACTGGGAAGAACCATCGTAGGTTCATAATAGTATAGTCGTGAAAAATTTTTTTAATAACTTTCGCAATTTTCCTGATAACTGGATAAAATCTGGTTTTTTATAAACTTAATTAACATAGTTCATTAACTTCTAAAGAGAATTTTTCTTGGCGAAATCCGTTATTCCCAGAATTTAGCAGAAAGTGATGGAAGTGCAAAAAATGCTTCATACAAAAGATTTATCTGGAAAATGTTTAGCATTTTTTCCCAATAATTATCATTTAACATTTCTTTATTTACCTTTTATTTTAACACTTTTATGAATTATTTTTTTTACTTAATATAGGTATTTTTGAATCAATGCCGAGAACTCAAAGGTATAACAGGCGGTTTGATTTTTTTTCCCCTATTTTCGAACACCAATTGATAAATGGATCATTTATTTAAAAAAAAAAAAAAAGAAAAGAAAAAGAAAAGAGAAGAAAGAAACTGTAAACACACACACACACATGTGTACAGTCCCTGAAAGGAGATGATTTTTGATATCGGACACTCAGCCTCAATTATTTCCTTAAATATTGTTGGTTAGCACTTAAAAATTTGAACTTATGTGTTTCATGACTCAGAGAGGCTCAATATCTAAAATAATTTGTATATTACTCTCATATATATGTATGTGTGTGTGTGTGTGTGTGTGTTTGTTTGTTTCATTAATAGTTTACCATGCCTTTTAATTAAGACGATTTAAGAAAAATCATTAAAGTCATACAATTATAAATCTTCTCAAATTATCGTTTAAAATTGTAGTTATTAGATAACTAGAATCAAGGGCATGTTTACCATGAAATACAAACAAAAATTATCTTCAAACAAATTATAATCAGCAATTCAGAACACAACAAAATAAAGAACACATCGTAATAACTCATATCAAAAGAAGTTAATTATTTAACTTAAACGCACCATTTATGGACAGCACATGGACTTCTTCAAATGTATTTTACTTAATTTCCTTTCTTCTATTTCTTTAATTCATACATTTTTCTGTAAAAATATATATGTGTGTGTAAAAACCCTTAATAGTTTTCTGTGTACTAATTGTCATTTTCGAAGAATACGTGAAGTAAAGATTGTTTTACCAACAAATGTGTTTTTGCGTCACTCGTTGTTTGTCGGTGGCTGAAGGGCCGTGGAAACGTGCCAGCTGTGAATACAGCGACATTTTATCTCATCAACTTCAGACTTCATTCATCATCATGTCGTCAGAATTGGAAAACACTTAATGCTTTTTTTTTATTTAATGAATATTCATAAGCAGGGCACTGGATTTGATGACATAACTTCTATCAGTTGATGAAGCCGATATATATATGTGTGCGTGTATGAGCATATATCAGTAAACTTTATATAAATTCTGGTCTCGGTTTCAGGTTAAAAAAACACATATTTATAGTCATTTCTTTGTCAGTTTGTGTCACTATTCAATGTTAACTCATGTTTTAAATTTGATGCGAGGACCAAAGATGGAAAATAATGATCTCTCATATAATAATAATGAAGTATTTTTATTTGTTATTTAGACTTTTAAAAACTTATTCTACGTTATTTTAGCAATTAGGGTGATTAAAAATACACATATTTCGAAGTTAAATATGCAGCTATAATATAGATGATCATACAATTTCATGAATTGTAGCTCTAACATTCTGATGAACAGATATATAGAAGAGAACTATAAACGTTAATAAATAACTATTTTTATCAATTTATAAATATTCATGTGGAAGTCATTATTAAACCAGCTTAAAAATTTCTAAGAATAATTTTGTGATTGTTTATTAACGTCGCACTGAGAAGCAACACGAAGGCTATTGGCGACGAACCTCGTAATTTTGAATCTCAGTCAAGTGATGAAAACGGCAGCTAAGCTGGCAACTCCCTCTCCTAACTTCCACGACATATTTAATGGGCCTCAGCCCTACTCACAGAGGGGTCTTAGTGACATCAGGACTCGAACGTACGACTGACGGCCACGAGTCCCGATTATGGCCATTAGGCTACCGCGGCCACTAAGAATATTTTCGAGAATTCTCTAAGGCTAGTCTTCACCTAATGTAAAAAGTAGAGTTTAAGTTCAAAACACTTTTTCAGTTATAAAAGGGCTTCATGACTGATGAAGTCCTTATGGATATAGTATCAGAACCAGAAAAATTTGACGGGGGTGGATCCCTTTTTGTTTTAACTTTTAAAAAGTTAACATAACTGTGTTTGTTTATTTATAAAAAATAAACATGAAGTTAATATGATAATAAAATTATTTGCCTTCACTGACTAAATGATACAAATTGATGTCACAAAAGTAAGTATACATTCCGGAAAAAATGACCACAATCTGATAAATTAGCTACTACTATTTTACTAAAGTTTTTGCGTTTAATCATGACATTGGATTTAGATCCTAGTATATAAGTTTCTTGTAGAAAAGCTAATTTTTAATCTTGAAAATGGGTTCCAGAACTGAAACTGCAGTTCAAGTTAAGAGAGCTGGTCGTTAAAAGGGCCGAAGAGGGTAAATCTCATAGAAAAATTGCAAAAGTAGTTCAGCAAAGTCACGGATGTGTTCAAAAAATCATCAAAAAGTATAAAGAGTTAGAACACGTTAAAAATATTTCCTGAAGAGGATGAAAGGAAATCCTGGGTGATAGAACCAAGAGGCAGATCCTACGAAAAGTGACCGAAACCCCAAAGGTGAGTGCTCCAAAAATTGCCACACTTCGACGATACAATGACCTGTTTTCTGCAGAAATAATTAGTAGAGTACTCAGGAAAGCAGGATTTAATGGTCATGTGACCAGGAGAAAACTTTTCATTCCTAAAAGAAACCAGGAGAAAGGGTTTTCATTTGCTGAAACTTATATTTCAAGGTCTCAAGACTTCTGGAATTAAGTTATATTTATTGATGAGAGCAAATTTAATGTTTTCGGAAGAGATGGGCATTGCTATGTTTGGAGGAAGCCTAACAGTGAGTTGCTTCATTCCTACTGTCAAGTACGGAGGTGGCTTTATACTCGTATGATACTGTATGTCAGCCAATGGTGTGGGAAGTTTAGTGTTTATTGATGGGATCATGAACATAATTCAATACTTGAACATTCTGAAAAATAATTCAAGACAATGTGCTAAAATGTTGGGTTTAAGATCGAGTTTCATTTTTCAACACGATAATGATCCTAAGCATACAGCTAAAATTGTTTGATTGTGGCTGTTGTACAACTGTAGAACGCAGTTGCACTCTCCACCACAATCACCTGTTATCAACGTTATTGAAAATTCATGGTCACAGTTGGAAAAATCTGTCCAAAAGCACCATATCACGAATAAAGACTATTTAAAAACTGTTTTAAGAGAAGAATAGGGTAAAATCACAAGTGAGAGAAACAACCCAAAATCTTGTTAAATCACTCTGGAAGCCGTCATCAATTCGTAAGGGTGTGCAACCAAATATTATTTTGTTTTTTTGTTTTCACTTAAAAGTTATGCCAGGCATATACTCAATATTTTGACTTAATATGTTGTAGTTTCTGCTTAAAAATTACATAATTAATTTATTAAAAGGGTTTCACACACATACTTCTTTCCACGTTTCTTAAAATGTATTTTATCACTTATATGTATATAAATATACAGTATTACTTTTTTTTATACTTTTAATGTCGAGAAAAGAAGTAGTATACTCAGTTTTGGGATGGAATATGGTGCATATTTTATAAGAGTAAAATATGGATTGATCAAAAAACAGAAATGCGTAGTGTAATAAATAGAGATATTTACTACACACTCGAGGAGAGTCAGAACAGAATATTAATATTAAGAAACTCTTTCCAGTCTGCAAAAGTGCTCCATGTTTGGTCCTATTCTTTAGCAATACGTGAAAACAGTTCGCAAGCTGTTTGCTGCGAACGGCTTTAATCGTTAACAAAAAAGCACTGAAGTGAAAAGACTTCTAAACGCCATTTTCAAAATGAATATTCATGAGACTATTTATTCATCAGTCAGAATCTATGAATAGTCTCTAGTCTCACAGGATGCTTTCTTTTCAAAGAGAATATTCATGACACTGCATACTGATGAACGAATGCTTACATCTAATTCCCAATCCTTCACAGTAGTTTAGCTGGCTGCGATTTAAGTGACACACTAAAATGCTGATTTCGTTCATACTTCAGTATTATTTTGATATAAAATAATAAATGCGCGCCAATGATTAGTCGAGAATTTTGTAAATTTTCTCTCTTTAGGTTATTTTCATTATGTGTCAGAATGCCAGCCTTATTGGGAACCACAACCTTTAACTGTTATTCGCACATATTTTTTTTCTAAATTCAAAGAGTCAAGAGTTTTAAGTAGTCAATATTCAACAAAAAAGATAAATCTTTTGATGGTCATTATTCAGCCAAATATGTTAAATAATTTTTTTATATCATTTTTGTCACTTAACGTCGCTATTCAATTTTAGGTCATATTTTATATCAGAAGTTTATTAAAATTTTATCTCTAACATTTTAGTAAGAACATGCTATCTAAAAGCTGATAAATGGATCTGACCAAATTTAAATATTTAAATAAAAATTTGTATTATAATTAATGAAAAATAAATATGTGAGATGCAGGCGCAATTATCGCTTTATTTTATTTTAAAAACTATCCGGCTATTTCCCAATATTCTTTTCCTGTTATAAATCGTCTTACCACATATTTTATCCAACAGTTAGCGCACAAATCACCACAGCACACACATCACGTCTATTCCTGGAAGTTCTTGATTGAAAACTTCCTCTTGCGTTTCTTATCTTTCTCTTCTTTTTCGTATAAAACTCTCCTTCTGAGCCTAACCTTGGTTCTTTTGATTGACACTTTCGTAGTTTACATTAGTCTTTACTCTACTCGATTTCTATCTAATCTCATCTGAGCGCTGGATAGGGCGTTGTTTCTTTCCTTTGTACTTCTTATCGACTAGAGTCTGTTATGTTTTTCGATCAATCAAAAAGGAATTTCTCAAGAAATGAAGCTAATGATATACGTGTAAAATTAATTAAACTCTTAAGATTTATTCACATTTAATACCCATGAAGGATTTATTTCAAATCACAAAAAATATTACAAAAGCTTAAAAATTGAGTCAAAAATCGACTTGTAGAAAAACACCATATCACCTTCCCAAGTGAAGATAAGCAATTTTTTAAACGTTACCAAAATCCAAATACTAAACTCCAGAAAGAACAATTTTTAAACGTAGCCAAAATACCAATACTAAACTCTAGAAATAACCAGTCAATAGTCAAAAACTAGCACAACTTACAAGGTATAAGAAAAATAAAATTACAATTAAAAAAACATTTCAAATCCATAAATATATATAAAGCAATCCTAAAAGACCTAAATAATTTGCAGCGAAATTTAAAAATGCAAAAATTTAAAATAAAGCAAAGTTGTCTATCAAACTATTTCAGAACTAAATTTAAAAAGGATATTTTTAGATAACAGTATTTAAATAATAAAATTAAATAAAATTATAGTTAAATAAATAAAAATAAAATATAAACAAAAATAATTAATTAATTAGAAATAAAAATAAATTAATTAATTTTAAATTAAGAAAATTAGAATAAATGAAATAAAAAATAAAAATAAAACAAAAAATATTAAAAATAGAGGGAAAAGGAAATAAAGAACATATTTTAAATTAAAAATAAATTACGCTTAAACCAAAATGAAAGAAAATCTTTATTATTACTATTATTATATATAGAGAGAGAGAAAGATATAGCTAAAATCTCTAAAAACAAAGGAAATTCTAGGAAACCACCATTATATCAGTTTTTACAATACTATTTATACTTATGGATTGAGTGTAATGTACTTAAACAGAAATATTTTACGTATTACATAACAGAAAGAGATAATGAAGAATTTTTTTGTCAAGATTGTAAAAATAAAGAATTAAAGAATTTAAAAATTATAAAAAAAAATAGCGTCATAGATATAAAATATAAAGCCTAAATGATGCATAAATAATAATAAAAAATTATGAAAGCATAATATTTTTTAAAATAATTATAGTATTAAAAATATTAATTTCAAATTGTATGAAATATGATGTACGAAACACATTTAGAGAAATACGTAATAAATACGTAACATCAATAAATAAATAAGTTTTAATTTATAGTATTTATAATTTTAGAAAAGACGTAATCAATGTAACAAGTTTAAGATGTAACAAGCTTAATATAAGAATAATGAAGGATGTAAAAATTTTCAACAAGAAAACAAGATATAAAAGGTATTTATTCAAGTATCGATACACAGAAAAACAGTTACAAATAATGCATCGATTAAAGTATTTTTTAAATTATCTGTATGAAAATATAATGATATGCTTGAAAATTTTACATAAAAATTTCGATAAATATAAATAAGGACTGTAGCAAAGAGTAAATTCCTTAAAAAGTACAATCCCTGAAAGAAATAGTCTACATTCATTGCATGCGTATTCAAGATTTCATTTTCCGTTTATTAATTTAAGTTCTTATATGTGAAGTAATTTAAATTCAAGTTTATTTTAAATTGTAGTAAATGGCATGCTTATTTCTGTATTTTATCTTGATCACTTATTTATTGAAAAAACTCGAAATTGCGTTGATTTTAATTTCACGAAAAGCGGTTTTAATAATTTTCGTTATACTTGAGATTATATATATTTATATTATCCGCAAAACCTAAAGTGTTGTCATTATCAAGTGCGTTATGAGATTCACTGAACTCATGAATATAATAAAAACTTATGAATAAATATGGGAAATAGTGTAAAAGTAGGTATCCATTATATTTTTAAAGGTATCCACAAACATTATTGTAGATGATAGAGTAATATAACAGGAATTATACAAAAGAATCAAGTTAAAACTCTTTGTCTTACAAAGTATTTATTTTTAAAACACATTACTTATAGTTTAAACACTTTCTCTTATACATCTATTATATTTTAAGCATATTTTTACATTCTAATATTCATTCACATGAAAAAATACATATTTACTCCATGTTATATGATTTTAAAAGTTTAGAAAAAGATTTCAAAGGGCCCCTATATTAACAGACCACCCATATATATCTTTAACCGGCCAGTTTCTAAGCAAATAAAATGTTTTCAATTCAACGAAATGATGCATAAGATTTTTAAAATAATTAAGGCTGCTCTCTAATTTGAAATAAGAAACCACAGCAATTTAAATAAAAAAATATTTCTACAAATATGTAATCCAAAGCATTTTCATCAGTTACTTTAACTCTAATCAATTTTCAGCTTGTAAAAAACGTAATTACGTACTGTCTGGAGCAAATAATCAAATTTAAAACCGGCAAAGATGCGATACCGACACCTCCCCGCCACAAAAAGACCGACAGTGCACGAAATGTATGAATTATTTAAATTATTTTCATCCATCCATATCAGCTTTCATAAATATTAAAGATTTCACCCTTCAGAGTAAAAAGCATTCGTTGTGTAAATCCAGTCACGGACATATGTTGCTGAGCCTTTTTTTCAACACAATAAAAAGGGTGTCAGTTCGCGAGAAATTCAATTTTCAGCCCGCATGTACCTGTCAAATAGAATTTATCGATGGGCTTGAGGTTTCTTTGTACTATGAAAGTTTATCATCAGACTCTATAAATATCATTTTTTAAAAATTTTTCTCCCGTTGGGGAGAGAGCTTTTAAGAGTTCTCGCTATTTTTTACTTCTAAGAATGAATTTCATTCATCGTATAGAATGAGTTTATTTTTTTCTTATTTTTTATCGTTTTGGTTCAGAGGGTTTGTAAGAGGCCTGGAGTTAAGTAATTTTCTGAAAGATAAATTTTTTCTTTTTATAGACATTTGTTGTACTTTTTCTTGTCATTTACAAATGTACATATTAGAGAGAATACGTAGTTCACATTTGTTTATACTACATCCTTTTTTGAATTATTCTATTCCATTGATTTTACTTCATTCAACGAGAACACATTCACTTTCCGAAATCTAGGATAAAAGTCAAAAACTGATAAGAAATACTAATTTTTCAAATACTAAATTTCTAATTTCTTATATAAGATTTCTCGCTAGGCAATCACGAGGAGAGTTTTTTTTATTACAAATTATTATTTAACTTGTGATATTCATATGTATGTTTTTGAAAACAATGTTTTTCCAGTTCAAAATTTGCTCTCAAATTTTGACTCACTTTCTATCATCCGATCGAAGTGAAATTTTGCATACACGTATAATTTCGATGATAATGTTATGACACGTTTAATTCCGATGACACTGTTGTATTTCCATGAAAATACTATGTTAGGCTCAAGCAGTGGTGGACTCAGAGGAGAGCCTGGAGCCCAGACCTTGCACTTAACCCGGTACATTTGATTTGAAATTTCGCACACACGTAAAACTCAGGTAATTGCTTTTTAGTCTTAAATCTCCAGACTAAAAAGAATTAAATAAATATAAGTAAAAATAATTTTAAATTAAGCTTTTATTTAAAAACTGACAAAGAGGCACAAAAATTATTGTTTAAAAATAAAATAATACATAATTTATAAAAACTTGAATCGTTATTATTTCTTTTGATCCTAAATATAAGTAAGTAGCTATGACAATCAATTTATTGGTAATTACTTAGGTATCTTAGTTAAGCACTTCAAAGTTTATAAATTAAATAATTTGTAAATGTAAAATAATTAAATATTATTTTATACACACATTTAAAAATTACTTCTATTCCATTTTAGTCCATATTTAAATAAAGATTTGATGGAAAAAAAATTTTTACTTATATTTATTTAGCAATCAAATGAAATTTTTCGAAAAGGAATGCTACGATTATCAGATTGGAGGTTATAGCTGCTTCAAATAGACATTCCATTACGAATCCTGAAACTCTTAAGATCCTGAGGAGAAGTGATAGACTGAATATCTATAGGTAAGATTAATTGAGATGAGGTTCTAACGAGGATACATTGCTATTCTGTGTATTAGGCGCTGGCATTGCTTTTAATCGAGTCTGAATACAAATTAGATTTTGTTGCAATTACAAGAGTTGCATATTAATTTCATAATTTATAATTAATACATTCTGTTTCCCTGAAGTCGAAGCATACTTTCCTCTTAAGCTAAGAGTTATAAATATGTTTGATGTGTGTGCGTGTATGTGTATGAATAAAATAACGATTAAGCTCTTAGTTTAATATATGAAGGGTCTTTGCTTAAACCCGGCTTATAAGCCAAAATCCCCCATAGACTCTTAAAAGATGATAATAATGAAATGGAATTTGCTTAAATACCACAAAAAGAAAATTTTCAAGTTTTTTTTTAAATGACTTACAAATAAAATGTATGCTAACATTTTATAAGTTTATTGTAATAGTCCTGCGTAAAATTTTTACACACACACATATATATATATAGTATATATATATATATATATATATATAATTTTCGTAATAGTGAAAACTCTTCTCTTAGGAATATCACTTCGAAAAAAACATAAACTACCATTTATATTGTAATCACGAGTGATTCCCACTTAATGGCTTTTTTTTTTATATAAAAAGTGAAATTTTTAAATGTTTATTTAATTCCTTTGTTTACTCAGAAATCAATATTAAGTATACATAACATAATACATTATTCTACAACATTTCAAATTTATTTAATTTAATAATAACCCGATTATGAAATAATTATATGATATAAAAATAGGATATCGTTTTTTATTGTGCTTCATTTGCTAAAAATAGCGTTAAAATTCTTGAAACCTCATATTCTTCTTGAGAAGTGTAATTTCCGAGAGTAACTTAAAAAGTACTTAAAAACTGGAAAAAAAGTTACAGCAAATTATCTTTAAAATTTTAAAAATAACCTACAATTGATAATAAAATAACTTGGAAAATATGTTTTTCTGAAATATGGAACTAAGCTTAGGATTTATGTACAAGTCAACAATGCTTTAGTTATAAGATTATAAGTCATTAAAATCCTAACCCTCTTTATTAGTTTTTTCTAAAAATTCTAAGATTTTGAAACACAAAGAGATCCATATAAAGTTTTAAAAA
Organism: Nephila pilipes; assembly: GCA_019974015.1. NCBI lineage: Eukaryota > Metazoa > Arthropoda > Arachnida > Araneae > Nephilidae > Nephila > Nephila pilipes. The sequence goes on from BMAW01073356.1 coordinate 415,591, forward strand.
ATGATGATTTTTAAAATATAAGGATCTAAAAATGTAATTATCTAAGCTCTTAATTACCAAATCTCCTTATAACACATTTCTGTTATAATAAATAAAAAGCGCAATAACTATATTAATAAAAAATGGTAATATATAATGACGAACAAATGAAACAGGACTCGTTCTTCAATCCCATTGTTTATTTTACACCTTCTCAATTGGATAGAACTGGACAAAAAATGTCATAACTTTTGTAAAAAGTTTCACATAGACATAGATAGCAACATATTGAAAAATATGTGGTAATTGTGCTCAAAGAATGCAAAGGATAAAATTACTAACTCATTTGTCAACATAAGTTCAGATAAGTTCTTGGGTTCCCCAAGGTTTAAAAGGTTTAATACCTCAGCCGAAGGGTAAAGAGTTATCTGAGGGAGAAGTGAGGAAAATTTTATTTAATAAGAGTTCCGGTAAATCTAGAAGAGAAATAGCTAATGAAGCTTTCTAAAACTTCCATTCACAAAGCTATTATTAGAAAAGATGATTCAAACAAAATAAAATGATCTAGGAGAAAAATGATTTTGGCAGCACGGGACGATCGACATATTTTTCGACTATCAACTAAAAAAAATATTTCGACTTGTAAAATTTCAGAGCGTTTCAGCCAAAAAAAAAAAACAAAAAAAAAACCTAGACGTCACAGTTGGAAGAATCTTAAATCAAATATTAATGCAAATTTTATGAAAATGAAGCAACCACTGAAGTTATTAAAACATCGTCGAAAAGAAAAAATTGAAATGGGCTAAAAATTTCCTGTCATGAAATGATGAGTGAAAATAAATTACATTTTCTGATGAAATGAAATTTAAACTTGATGGTCCCGATGGCTATAAACACTACGAGGTACTACAATCATATTGGTATGACTTGAGAAAGACCGAAATAATGTTTCAGTCGACAAATGAAAGGATGATCAGTAAAATGGTTAGGAAGTCTTTAGTAATAGTAGACTGAGCGATTTACAGTGAATTTCGTGACAAATGGATTCTTCACAATCTCAAACAAACGTATGAGCATCTGATACCGTTTGCATCTTATTAGATTTAAATGCTGCTAACTAGATATTTCTGCAAGACATTGCTTCTTGCCATATGTATAAATCAACCCAGGAATGATTTAAAAAAGAAAAAATAGTAATGTCTTACCATGGCCAAGTCGAAGTCCAGACTTGAACCCCGTGGAAAACCTTATGGGGTATGTTATGTCACGGAATTTATGCTAATAATAAGCAGTTTTCATCAGCCCACGAACTGGAAGTAGCCATAGTAAAAGAATTACACAATATTTCTAAAAATGAACTCTATTATCTGTTCATTTTGATTAAAAACAGAGTGTTTGAGGCTGGAGAACCAATATCATACTGACTTTAATATTTTTTTTTTTGTTTTTAGAAAGTAGTCTTATAATTTGTAAGACCACTATGGGAGAACCAATGTCATATTAACTTTCATACTTTTTTTTATAGTTTTTAGACTAGTAGTCTAATAATTTGTTAACAGTGATTTTTCATTTATTTCTAACATTTTTGTTAACTAAATCTTTTTTTATTATTATTCAGAATTATTGAAACCTAAGCATAACAAACGTGATGTTATATTTCATTTGTTAAAATTATATTTGGAACTTAATTTATTTCACAATTTTTAAAATTAAGATGGTCTTATAATTTCTGAATGGATTACAATATCAATGTTTATATTACCTTTACCAGTATAATTCTTCTCTTACTATTCATCATACATGCTAAATTTAAAATAACCCAGCTAATGTTATAATTTATAATTTCTTAATAACCATTTTCATTTATAGTAACAATAATACATGTTTCTGTTTAATCAAGAGTTAAGAGATTTGGGGAAAGAAAAATATTTCAAAACAACTTATATCTTTAAAAGGGGATCCCATGCAGGAAAATGATATTTGTTTCCATATTAATCGCGCTTCTGTTGTATACACTGCATCTTTTATTTAATATTTGTGATAAAAGATATTCAATTAAAACATTTTTTAGTATCACACCAGTGTCTAATATGTTGTGCTTACTCTAATTATATTTAAACTTGAATCCAGTTTTAAATATAGAGGGAGACAAATTACTAGAATTAACAGTATTTCGATACTTTTTATGTAAATTTTGTAACGACTTAAAACTTCCCCGAATAAATTAATTAGATCTCCAGAATAAGATTTCTGGCGGTTAGTGAATTACAATAATAGGTATTATTTCGATCAGAAAGTGTTTTTCTTGGAAACATTCTTAATTTTAAATTAAAGGATAAAAGACAATTCATCCTTCAAGACTTTCAATTTATAAGTTAAGTTTAAATTAAAAGTTATTTTTAATTTAAAATTGACAAGTTAAAGGCTTAAAAGTATGTAAACACATTGTTGTGCTTCTCTCTATATATTTTCCCGAAATGGTTAGTATAGAAACGGAAGATATACATAAAAATTTCAACATTTTGAAAGTAAAATTAGTTTGTTAGTGACAAAAATTAAAGTTTAGTAAAAGCGTTTCTTGATCATGGTATAAGAACAGACACAAGTTTCAAAATGTCTTTTGATTAAGTTTTGTTCCATTAAAAACGATTGTGATATTTCCTAGCTTACGAAAGCAAACAAAAGAAAACAATTACTGTTGCTTATTTGAAATCGACTAAAACTTTTACTAAAAGGGTAAAGAATTTCCACGATGTATGAAACAAAAGAGACTAAAGTTCTAGCGAGGATTGAGTGAAAAGAAGCATGTATTATAAAATTGGCAATGTGAGTAAACCCATGTATTATCTTCAAATTTCACATCAAGATCTTGAAGATATAATAATGGTAAGAAATTGTAATATTAACCTTTGTGGTTAATGCTGTGTTATCAAGAACGTTAGTCCTTCTTCTTTCCCTCAAAAAAGGAATGAGAAAAACAAACGTGGGAGAAGCCTTATTCAAATATTTGCACCCACCCACACATACAAATACTGTTTCATTATGACACACGGAGAAGCCATGTTAAGAAATGACATTGAGTAGCTATGAGTACACACAAATACATCTCAAAATTACTATTGTAGTAGTAAAAACTTCCGCAATGTTGAAAATCTTAGATGATTTCTAAAATAAAATAATTTTTTGTATCCACGCGCTCGAAGTTTTTGTAAATTGTTATTTCGTGCACTAAAAGATATTTTGTTACCTCTTAGTTTTTAAAGAACGTTGGAAATAAATTCTAAGCTATTTAAAAAGAAGGTATATTGATATATTTTCTTCAATTAATCAAATAATTTTGAAGACTAACGTAATTATTTAATTACATAAATAAATAGTATTACAAGTTGAATAATAAAATGAATATTGCAAATTAAATAATAATACATATAGAGAAAACTAACTTTTCTAACAATATATCTCACAAACAAACTTTAAAAAATAACTTTAAAAAAAAAAAAGACAAAATATGCGCACTTTTTCACTGAGCGAAAAAAGTTTTGACGTTTTTTGACGAGTGCGTATTTAATTACATAAATTAATAGTGTTACAAGCTGAATAATAAAATCGAACATTGTACATTAAATAATAATACATAGAGAGAACTAACTATTCTAAATAACAATATACCTTTCAAAACAGACAAAATATTCGCACATTTTGAAAAAGCGTAAAAATATTCACTTAAAAACTAAGTATAGCTAACTTATTAATACATGATGTAGAAAAAAAAATTAATACTTTTCATTTAAAAACATATGGTGTTTAACCAACTCTTCTGAATTGTGGTAGAAGTTTCCTTTTTTAAGCAAAAGGCTTCCAAAATTAGTGTTTTTTATTTAGAAAAGATAAAAAAAAAATATTTATATGATTTCTGATGCTATACATTAATTATATAAAGAGTAACACACTAAAATAGCTTTTATTTAAACCATTTTGAGCTCATTTTCTATTTGACAGACTTCAGAACTTATAGCAACATTTACGTAAGAAATTAATATCTAATTGAAAAATATATGATTCGATCGTTGAAAGCATAGAAAAAGTCAAATTCTAAAAGTTCCATTTTGCTTATGAATTAATGATTGAAATTCTTTTTTAATCAGGCACATTATCATCAGTTCATTATTGTTCACTTGTATATTTTGCTCGTTTTCTGTCTCGTTTTCTGTAAAAACTCTTTTTCTCATACAGATTCTAAAACAAGATGAAAAAAGTACTGAAAATAATTTAACGCATAAGATGCTAACCCAAAATTATATGATTTAGCAATTTTATATTTTCTCAGTATTCAAGGAGTTTAATTTTAATTTTACTTCGGTTACTTAATTTTTTAGTTTAATTATGTGGTATTCCCCTTTTTCTAAGCTCCTACGTATAAAATAAAAAAAAATTGATAAATACTATATGTTTTTGTTTTTGAATTATTTAAATACTTTCTATCGAACGTTTTTATTTTGCATGTTTGAGAAGTTTTTCGATATATTAGAATTTGAAACTCTTTTTTTTAACAAAATTTATTGTTAAATTAATGTCTTAATTGATCCAGGACTATAATTAGCTAAATGAAAGTCTTGAGAGGAAACATTGGTTGTTAGAACTATTACAAATATGTCCTTTCATAAAGTTTACCGAAAAAACTTCGATATCTCCGAAAAAAATTTGAAACTAAAGAAAAATATTTTAAAACTCTCATTCTGAATATTCGAATAAGATTCCGCTTTACACAGAGAAAATTAGGTAAACAATTACAATAGTTCTTTCACATTTTATAATTGTAGAAAATTAATTGACAAAGTAAATTTGTTTTTTAAATATCCCAAGACTCCAATAAAAAATTAAAAGAAATATCGCTAAATAGTATTTTTGCTTTTCTAGGAATACTACAACCTTTTAGACCTTAATATGGAATAACAAACTTTATAAATATTTTTAATCAAATTATAGTTAAGATGTAAACCTAATTGTTGTTCATAGAAAATTAAATAACATTTCACTTTAATATATATTTATTTTAAAAACGTATAAAATTTATCTCCATTTTATAAATGGTTTTATGAAGTTAACTCTCAATATAATTCTATATTCTTCCCTTATTCCAAGACACATTCATTTTTTTCAAGCTTTGATTGATGTGTATATAAAATGCTATTCCAATAAAGAAAAACATAATTTCAATACTTTTTTTAATGTTACATCTTCTGTAAAACCATTAAATATAAAATCTGAGTTTTTAGAAGCATAAATAATAAAATAAAAAGTTACAACTTTAGAAAAAGCATCTCCAAAAATATAAATAATAAATAACATAAATATAACATAACTATTTAATATATATGTCCATCAAGCTTAATAGTTGATATAGTATAGCATCTTCACTCCTTAATTTTAATCTCATAAGTCGGACTTTTTTATATCTACGTGTCGATCTGCCAACGTGTCGACATTAATGGCATATTTTGGTGATTTCTTCACCTAACTATTCCAAACTGGGGTGTTATAAATAGTTGAGTACTCTATGCATCTGGACAGTGAGAGTTATATAAGTTTTCTGTCGTTTCAACAGTTCCAGAATCTTAACATTTTTCGGCATGACATTGATGAGTTGAGAGAAATTCTCCAACGAAAAGCAGATCGAAGTTTTTCTTCAGCAAGAAGCAGTCCGTGAACACAGAGAGGCGAGACGATTGTCTCTGATACCTCCTATCCCTAAATTGATCTGTAAATAGCTATGTACGTATAATATAATTAAATACTTAGTAACTTAAAGTCAATATCTTTTCTTAGAGTTTATCTCAATATCTTTAATTATTCTTCAAACGGTACAGTAGCTTGGATTTGATAGAATTCATTGGCTTGAGTAGAAATTTCTACTGTTTCATATTACATATATTTCCATGTTTCCAAAACTTTTTTAGGGTTATTTTACTAGATGATTAGCATTTTTTTCATTTTTCAATCTAGTTCCTTCCTCACGGTTTTTGGAATCACTATCTGGAGAACGAAAAAATATATATTTTCCACCATTTCGTTGGGATCGTATTATAATTTAAGTCTGGTTGAAATATTTTTCGATTGAATACAGAATATTTAATTATTTCATTTTGTGATCCATTTTATCATTAGCAGAGTGTAGCTTCTTGCATCAGCAATTTATATGCATATTCTTAGAATAACTTAACTACCAACATAATTGACAGTAGGACAAAGATACATTTTCTTTATATCACGAATTATTTTCCAATGCACTGCCATAATCACCAGCTTCGGAAACGAAATATATACTCTCATTTAAAAATAATTTTGTTCCAAAAGTGAATGAGCATTTTAATATGTATTATTTGACAATCTATTAGCTCTTATCTGTATGATAACGTAAAAAAAATATAACATGACTCTTTACCTGATGTCTCATGATATCCTGCACCCTTACAGATATTTTTTTTTTTTTTTTTGCTTATTTTATAACAAACTTTCTTTGAAATCGTTTCTTTTTTATTCGGGATACTTGAAATAATATTTTCAATTCAAGAAAAAAAAATTTGAAGCATTTTATTAATTTCCTTTCGCTTGAAAAATCGAGCACTTTAATTTGAAAATTTTTTTAAGTAGTTTTTTTACAGCTGAGATAGGTCTCTGAACATTTAAAATATCTAAAATATTTTGTTAGATTTATAATGCTTGCCAATAATAATTTTTCAACTTTCATGACTGTTCCAAGCCTTTTTTCAGGCATCCTCGTTAAAAAAAAAAAAAAAAAAAGAGGAAAAAAAAAATAATAATAAATTGAAGCTCTCCCGCTTTAAATCTTACCTTTTATTTGTGTAGCTGAGCTATGATATTAAATGACTTCTCCATTAAAAATATTAGCTCACATTGTTGTACCAAACATTTTTAAATAAATCAAATGGGGAAAAAAGATGTGAATATATTTTAGACTTCTAATTATAATAGTTACTTATCCTCAAATAATTATTAAGGTTCTTTTTAGATTAATTAGAGATTTAAAGTATCATATACAATAAAATTTTGATATTCAGGAGTAAAATATAAGCTTTGCAGAACGATTATTTCAAGGAAATGTATTGAAATAGGAAAGTAATCTTCTTGAACAACTAATTACATTAAATGTTTACCAAAAATGTTTTGCAAATTACAGTGATATCTATTTTAAACAAATTTCCAAGACAGTGTATTTACAAGAGTATAATATGTATGAAACTACAGTGTTTTATACTTGCAAAAATAACATATCAGGTAATGAAAAAAAAAAACTTTGTTATTTAATGTATGAGAAATGGTTAAGAGTAATAGACTTTTTATTACAAGAGAATATTGCAGTAGGGGGTTCACATTTCGGGGTAATTTCAAAAGCAAAAATAAAAATCGTTTCTTCAGAAAAGTAGCTACAATTCATGTGTTATAAACTGAAAAATCTGGTAATTCCATCAAGTTGTGAATTGTTGAAGCAAAATCATATTAGAAGAGTATGTTAAATCTATTGCTATTCCACATTGCACTTAAATTTGATTAATTTCAAACTCAGCATGCATGCTGCAGAGACATGCCATAAAACATGAATAGCATTTTATCGCCGAGCTGTGTTAAATCATACGTATAAAGTATAAAAAATATTGAGATCTTGAGTACCACTTGGAGACTTCTTACCAATAACGAAGATTAGAAAATCGTTGTTGAAAAGGATTTCACTTGTTATGTCAAGAGCTTCCAAAAATGTTCCGCGTCCACAGTCAGCAATAACTGATAAAAAAAATTAATGTTCTACTCGTAGCACAAAAATGCCGCACTGAAGAGAATATTATCCTCAATATGATCCGAGTTACAAAATTGGAGCTTCAGTTTCCCATGCCTTGTCGTCTTAGCAATATTAATATTATTATATGTTTTGAGCAATTGCATGTGAAAGAGACGACTTAAGAATTAAATATAAATAACATTTTTGTAGATTATAGGTTTTTTTATTAATTAGTTGATTTAAAAAATATGAAGAATAAAAATAATAGTAATAATACCCTTCCATATTTTAAAGAAAAAGTTAATAAGTCTTTGTTAACTAATAAAATAATTCTACAAAAAATAATTTTTATCTTTACTTATTTAATTTATTAATATATATATATATATATATATATATATATATATATATATATATATATATATATATATATCTGTGTGTGTGTGTGTTTCTGGATGATATTTCGGGCTATGGATTATTTAAATGAATCGATTATTGATTACTCTGTGTTTTAAATTATCAACACGTCAGGAAACATTTAAATGTAAGTCGTAGATTTCGCAAAATAAATAAATAAAATGAAATAAAGCTTTTAAAAATCCCAGTTCTGCTTTAGAAACTATTTTACTGAGACCATTTTGAAATCACTCAACAACTTTTTAAGAAATCACTCGCCATTCGGAGAAAACTCGCAATTCAGAATCGAAATTTCAGATAAATATGAATCAATAACTGTTCTGAATTAAGTGACATTTCCAGGAACGATAGAAAAACATATGTTGCAGGTGCAGACGATATTAAGATTGACAAAGAACTGGTCAAAACCAGCTGTTTTCTCGAGGGAAAAAAAAAGATTGCGGAAATTGCAGAACGAATTTCATTGTAAAAGGTTTCAGTACTTAAGCATGATGAAATTTGATTTTTTTTCCCTTCGTTTCTATAAAAGAAGGAGAGTGAAAGAGAAATTCTATTTTATAGATTACTCTTTCATAACATTTCGTATTTACACTGAAAGTATAAAAACCGAGTTCTTTAAGCATAATATTATTAATTTTTTAATTTGTTAGTGACTCAACTTTGAAAAACTATACAAAGTTTTGTAGAGTGAAATGTTTTGAAGTGAACTGCTGCACAACTGCTAAAAGATATTGACGTCATCACAGATAACATCCGGGACTTTTATCTGAGAGGCTGCCAGATGAAAGACACACTGACGTCCAAGCCGTGTCGGCCAAAATGTTTACGGTTTCCTCCAAGGACATTATAATGTTTGCCAAAATTGTGCAGTCCCAAAAACTGTGCTCAAAAATACTACGCAGCATACCTGAATGAGAAACGAAGTCGGACAGACCAATCCTCAAGACTCTGATAAATTTGTCGTGCATTAAAAAAAGAAATGATATATTTCTGTTTTGATAATGAGCGGAAGTTTTTGTCAGCGAAGGTCTAATTATAATAACACTTTTAATTTGTTTTCAAACTCAATGTATATTAGCATCAATGATCTGATTTGGAAATCTAATTTGATAATAATTTGTGCAACTCACTCTTTCAATGATTAGGATATTATCAACATTTATAAAAGAATTAAACATTTGTATCACAGGGCATTTTATAATTATGGAGATCTTATTACTTCCATAAGTTACTTATGTTGTTTATTCATTTTTAATCAAATATATAATGGACATTTTAATTTCTATTTTAAATGATTATTTACATATTTATTTTGCATGATTTAACTTTAGTTTTAGGTCAACTATTTTTGCTGAGTTCTTTACATTATAAACAAGACAAAACAATTTTAAAAATCTATAATCTATGAATTAATTGAAATTAAGCTCAAAGCTAGCACTAATATTTTAAGCACCGGCGTTTAAAAGTACTTTAAGGTGTTGAAAAAGTGTTAAGAGCTACGAGCTATTTATTTTTTGCCCATCCTTACGGAGCTTAGACGCTATACTATTTTAAAAATTAATTTTACTCAACAATCACACACATACACAATCTATCGCATTCTTCTAATAGAATATTATTAACAACAGTATACTATTTTAATTTTTGTACGCACATCACACAACAAAGCTCTGGCTTCGAATAAAATCTAACTTTTTTTTTTTTTTTTTTACAAAATTACGTACCAAGAAAACGATCTATAAAAATATAGTTGTGAATACCAGTGATGATATACAAAACTTTCGAAATAGTGCAAAAAAAAAATTTTTTTTATACAAGTCAACGTTTTACCTATATCTAAAAAAATATGAAATATGATTTAAGTAATAAAAAAGGAAAGAAAATATTGACAACCACTATAACAAGGTGGAACATTTTAAGGTTATTTTACAAGAGGATATCGTAAAGTTTTAATTATTGCTAAGAAATATTCAAGATATCTGGATAAAATTCATTCTGCTTGTTAATTGATCTTTATGTACATGTTGTAGTAAATTATAGCTATTAATGTTGTTTTCTTTTGTTTCAAGAATTCATAGGTTGAAGTACGGAGAAGGTACTGTTAGTACAATGATGACCTTTGAAAGATCAAAAAATTCTGGTAGAAATGTAAACTCTGGATGGTGACTATGTACAGAGAAATCTTAGGAATAATAAATAAAAATGAAAGTTCTATTTCGATTATTTTTAGCAATAGTTAAAGTTTTATAATACTTTTGAATAAGAGTTTCTTCGATCTATAGCTTCCTGAATCCAAACAAATCAACATTAATAATTACTCTAATTTGCAATATTATGTACATAAGGATCAATTGATAAACAGAATAAATTTTTCTAGATATCTTAGTTATTTCATAGTAATAATTAAAACTTTACGATACCCCCTCGTATAATTTTTTTAATATTTTTTTTCATTATGTCACTGAATACTTTAAAAAAAATAATAGTATCATGCTTATAAACTTTTTTTTCTTTCTGATAGATAAAGATTAACAAAGTAGCTACGCGTATCGCTCATAGAATTTAAAGAATAAATTCAAGAAATCGTATTTAAAGATAAACACAAATATTTTTATTCAAGGACGAATGATGCGTTTTTTCATATTTTGTTCTGTTCCATTTTTTTGCGTTTTAAGTGTTATGTGGTGAGTAGCAATAGAAGTTAATTTTGGTAATTTAATGCAAGCATAATTCTGATAATTCTTTTTCTTGATTGAAATCGTTAGGTTGGTTTTATTAACGTCGTACTAGAAACAATACGAGGGCTATTGGCGACGACCTCGTAATTTTGAACTTTGGTCAAGTGACGAGGACGACATCTGAGCTGACACTTCCCTTTCCTAACTTCCGCAATATGCCAATAGAAGGACTTGGGTCCTCGACAGGTGTAACGTGCATCTCTCCGCTACACAGCAGGTCTTCAGAAGCAACAAGGCTCGAACCCACGACAACCGCCGGCCGCGAGTCCATGATCATGACCACTAGGCTACCGAGGCCACCTTGACAGAAATGCTAAAAGCAATTCCAGTATGAGTCATAACTTTTATTTATGTAGAGGAGGTTTAGAATGAGAAATTACGACTTTAAGGGGAGAATAAATCTTTTTGATATTATTTCAAAAATTTCTATTTATTAGCGAACAAGAAAAGTAAGGTTCAAGATTTTAACAGTCTTCTTTAACAAAGGTAGGTATTTTTGAATTTGGAGAAATGTAGCATTTCACACTCCATAGGGAAAATGTCACACTCATTACATATATTATCAAATAATTTAGCATCAGTTTAATATCTATGAATAGTACTTTTTATGAAATAATTTAGAAGTCAGAAATTACTGAATCCCATGGTCATTTATAAGAAATATAAAAATGTATAATTTCTCAACTGTTTGCTATTTACATACAAACGCATGAAAAAATAAAAAAAGTTTTATTCAAAAATGATTGAGAGTCCAAATGTGCTGCTAAAAAATAACAGGAAAGGCTTTTTTTTTTATATTTAAACGAAAAACGTACCCGCGCATCTTTTCGATGTATTATTTTAACCTTTAATAGATTATTTTTAGTTGTAAGCATTGCAAAAATAGAGTGTTGTGGGTCGTGACTGTTTATTTCTTTTCAAAATTTCCTCTTCCGCTATACCTTCCACCTACAGGTTTACATCTGAGTCCTTCATATGGTCAGCATACGTTCATTCAGTAAAATGTCGTCAAATTTACGCAATTTCTTCTGGCGCCATTGTTTATCTTCCCTTTTCTTAGTAAAAGTTCTATTTCAACGAGTATCTGTCATTACCAAAGTGGGAAGAAGTTGCCTTTCAAATCGTCACGTTTGAACAGAAACTATGGCTCTGTTTCTTTATTTTTATTTTATTTATTTATTTTGTGCTTATTTCCAGATCTACTAGATTCTGCTTTCTGTTATATGCTTCTAAATAAAATGTCTGCTTTAAAATGAGTTCAATTATATTTAGTTAAAAAAAATTTCACTAAAAGGAATTTGCTTTTTCAAAGGATAAGATTCTCATTTAATGTTATTTCATGAATATCTTTTTCAAAAGACGTAATTTTTATGAAGCATTTTTAACAATATTTCAATATACAAGAAAGTTTTTATGTTAAACAAGACATTTAATGAATTTTTTATTAATCTAAAGTAAACCCCTTTTCAATATATTACTTAGCTACTTTTCCAAATATATCAGCAGAAATCACTAAAAGATATGTTTTTCCTTATTAAAGTTAAAAAATTTTACTTATATAATGCGCACACTTAAAATATGTAGGAACACATACGTTAAAAATTAAGCTGAAATTATAAACATTAAAATATAAAAATGGTTTAATAAGCTCATTTAGGTTTTGAGGGCTGTAATGAAAAGCGAATAAATAAACCTAAGCTAAAAAGTACTCGTATGAGAGTATATGCAGTTTGCTTAATATATGTACACATACACATACAGTTAACTATTTCGTATACTCATATTTACATCTGTAAGTACGTCAGGAATTTTATAGTAAGAAAAATGTGCATTTCTAACTATTTGAACGAGGCTTTCATTAAGCTGTTAAAAATAAAAGTACGAAACGCTGTTTCCTTTTCTCTCCGATATAAAAAAAAAAACCAATAATTATTGCAGTTAGTATGCATTTCCAAATATACATGTGAATTTGCTTCTAATAATCGATTAGAAGCGAATGATTACTTATTAACGTCGCACTTAGAAGCTATATAAGGGCTCTTGAGGTGGACCTCGTAATTTTGAGGCTTGGTCATCTTGGACGAGAACGACATCTGATCTCTGGCACCTCCCATTCCCCGCCAACGGGAGGACTGTAGCCTGGACAGATTTAACACTCATCAACCTGGATACACGGTGGGTCTTATGTGACATTTGGGCTCGAATCCACGAATCGATGGAAACAAAGCTGGACTATGATCACTAGGCTACCGAGCCAAATTACTTCTAATAAAGAGTTCCTAAATATATTCTTAATTGAAAAAAATTTTAGACGCTTCATCAAATTTCTTATTGTTATAACACAATTTGTATTTTCCGTGTGGAAAACTAGGTGGACTTATTTTTTTTCAGTCGGTATAAAGTCATCGTGATTGAAATAAGATATTTGTTAAAATCATAATAGAAGTTCTAAGCTTCTTTCGATGAATATGAGGAGGGATCGTAAAATTTTAATTATTGTTAAGAAATAACCGAGATATATCTAGATAAAATTCATTCTGTAAATCAATTTATCCTTACGTACATAATGTTGTAAATTATAGCTATTGATATTGATTTGTTTGGATTCAGGAAGCAGTAGATTAAAGTAACCCGCTGGATCGGAGAGTTTTAATTACGAGAAAAGGGTGTGGTTCAATTCAATTATTACTCAAGATATAAGCTTAATTTTCATTTGTTATTCTTAAGACTTCTCTACATAGTCAGCATCCAGAGTTACACATCTCTCCCAATGTTTCCTGGCCTTTCGAAGACCTTCATTGTAGAACTTAGCAGATTGAACTCTTATCTTTTTCATATTGCGGGTTACAAAAATCTACGGATTCATGAAACTGAACAAATTAACATTAATAGCTATAATTTACAACAATATGTACATAAGGATAAATTAATATGTGGAATAAATTTCATCCAAATATTCTTGATAATAATTAAAATCGCTTACGATTCCTTTTCGTAAGACAAATATTCATCCATTCGCGAATCAATATAAAAATAATTCAATTAATATCTTACTAAAATAAATAAGATAGTGAGGAGCAGAGATGTAAATGAATCAGATCCATCTATAACCATGAAATCCATTATTATATCTCTTCTGAATTTTCTTTTAATTATTAGGGACTTTAAGAAAAAAAAATACTTAATGTTTTTCTATCGACCTAGTAATTAAAGCTCTTTTTATCTTCTAATTAGCTAGAGTTTCCTTTTATTCAACGATCTTTGGTTCTGTTTTGGTTTTCTTGGAGGAATCAAAATAGTATTTTACATTTCTAATGATTGTAGTATTTTATAATAACCACTCTCTTCCAGATTCATTTAGTCAATCACAAAAAAAAAAGGAAATTAAACCTGTAATTTGTTTTTTTTTACAAAAAATAAACAGACATCATTAAAATTTTAAGAATTAAGCCTTTAAAAACCTAAATTGGATATTGTAGAAAAAATAATGAAATAAGATTACTCAGATGACTTTGAAGCAAATTCCAAGGTTTGTAATTTAAAGAAATTCAAGCCACAGGAATTTTAAAAGGTGCGTCTGACAACCTTCGAATATAAGAAGTATACTCAAATTACTTGCTAAAGTGTGACATTGAGAAAATAATGATAATATTTGTTTGCATTGATATTTTAAGAACAAATTGTGTGTGTGTATCTTCAGATCAAATAATATTCGCTTTTAAACATTACGTGCAAAGGTCAAGATTTTAAAAGAGAAAAACTATAACAACATAGAAAACGATGAAATAATAAGGGAAATTTGAATATAATAAGGGCATCAATTAATTAAACACTAAGACATCTGTGTTAAATGAAACGATATTACCATCAAACGAAATTAATATCATTTGAACTATTATGCACTTAAATTTTTGCATTTTAAATTCAACCTTCTGCAAAGAAAATTCAACTTTTTCAGAAACAAATTCACTTATGACATATTTTTCATCTCTAGAAAATGAGTTAATTCCTGCGTTTCGTAAGAATTAATTTCAGGGTTTATAATTTTTAAAACCAGGATATTAAACAATATTTAAGTAGATAATATCATTTCAGTTCTACTTATCCCGATATAAAGTGAATAATCTCAAAACACACTTTTATTGCAAAGACAGTGGAGTTTTAACAATTTCTGGTTAGAACTGAGTATTTTCGTTAGAACTATGCTTTGAATATGGGGATAAGAGTCTAACTTCCTATAAACTGCATAAAATTAAAAAATCTGCAATTCATCAAGACTCTTCCTGAATTGTTAGTCATTCAACAAATAATTTAATACGTTGAAATATGAAATTTGAATATAAATTTTAATAATTCTTTTCGCTTATAATTATTTCATAAATTAAGAGACAACAATCCGAGAAATATAGGTTGTAAAAATTCTACTTCAGCAAAATATTAAATTCGAAGTCAAACCCTATATGACAGGATTGTAAATGTACAATTGTAACTTTAGGAAGATGAAAATAAAACAACATAATTGATTCATAGCCGGAAAAAGATAGGAAGAGTAAAAACATTTTAGGATGAAGCGCGTTAATTCTGAAACTTGAGTACTATCAGAATAGCAACAATGATTTTGAGACGTTAAAGAATGTCGGCGTCAGAAGCATTCAAGGCGGGACTTCTGTTGTTTTGTCCGTAACATGATTGCAAAATCTGAAGCGACCGAATATCTTGGCATTGAACCAAGTTGAGGTCGAAAACGAATGGACTCCTTTCGTGTTAAAGAGGGGTTGTCACTTAGTAGAATTACCAAGACAATATCCATGTAGTAGTAAATATATGACAGTTGTTGATCCAGACATAGTCGGAACATATTCTACTGTGAAATAGTTGATACATTCTCGTGGAAAGGTCGCAATGTTGAGGAGAATTTAGAAATATCGGTACAATGTTTCTGACAAGAAGTTTCAATATTGTGCTTAAGTATACGAATTTTGATACTTCAAATTATTTCTATATCGATATTTTTTCTGTTTTACATTCTCAAACATGAGCATATTTACAAGATATTCAGTTAAAATATTTATTATACAATCTCAAAATTACCTCATTTTCTAAAACATAAAGGAGTTTTTAATTTAAGAGGAGTCTCATAATTTAGGCAGTAGGCAAATTTATAATTGGATACTGTTATTACAAAAAAAAAACATTGAGAAAATACTTTTTGTTAAATTTGAAAAAAAAAAAAATAATACTTTTTTGAGGTGGATTATAATTTGTAAGAAAATAAATTGATCCTCGAATATCTGAATCAATTTGAATAGAAGTAGTTAGCTAATGGAATAACTATTTAGATTTATTGAGATAAAAAGCCATGCATAATAAATTTTAAAAAAAAGTATGCATTGAGAATATATTTTGTTGATGAGGATAGTTTGGCCAAAAACTCTAGAATAACCTAGCTTAACAGTCTAAAGCCTGTTACAAATTTCATTTTTCTGTTTTTCTTCGTAACTTTTGATTTAATAATTTTTTTCAATTTGTACTTATTATTTGAAGTTTCTAATTTTTCTTATTCTTTTAATTTAGTTTTTTTTTAATATATTTTTTTTTCAGTGAAATTGTTAGTTCCATTATCTTTCACTTTTTAGTTTGCAATATTTATCTTTCATTTTTTTTTTTTTTTTTTTTTTTTGTTCAGGTATTAATTTTTCATCTGCAATTCTGATTTTTCATATATACTGCTGGCCATTAAAACACCATGGAGAAAAGTAAATACATAAAAAGGTATTTATTGTACTTAAACAGTATGGCATGTGTGGAATACAAAATGATTAAATTTGCAAGAAGTTTAGGGGTTTACATGAGCAAGAAATTAGTAGGAACATCTGCCAGGGATTACAGTTAAAGCGATCCTTACCTGGTTAGGCATGAAGTTAAACTGGGCTTGGATGACATAAACGGGCAACTCATTCCATGCTGCTTCAAGTCTTCACCAACCGTATTAGCTGGAGAGGGTTGGCGTACTAGTCTCTAAGCAACCCATGACCAGATATTTTCAATGGGTGACAGATCTGGAAACCGTGCAAGTCAGGGTAACAATAGAATACCCTGTGTATCGAAGAAGGTCCGAACGTGACGTGTAACATGTGGTCTTGCATCATCTTGTTGGGAGAGGACGTTTAGCAGACCTCGAAGATAGGGCACTACCACTGAACGTAAGATGTCAGAAATGTACCAATCTGCGTTCGGATTACCAACGTACCCAATGGCTGTCGAAACCATCACACAAGATGCAGGGCCCCTATACCAAAATCGAATGCAAGCATGCGACAAGCGGTCTCCTCAGAGCTTCCAGACACGTATACGGCTCTCAGAAGGCTACATGCAGAATCGCGACTCGTGTGAAAAGACGACATTGTGCTACGCATGTGTCCAGCTTTGTCGTTCGGCGCACCGGAGTCGCCGTCTCTCTCTATGCAGCATGATCAAGGGAAGACGAAGTAATGGTCGCCGTGTTGACAGTCCACACTGCTGCAAACGTTTTCGCACCGTACAAATGGATACTGAGCATGCAGGAAAACTTGCCAATTTCCTGACTAATGGTCCGCAATGGGGTTGTACGGTTTGCAGGGTCGACCTTTCAATATGTCTGTCCTCTCTGGCGTTTGTCAGGGGAGGGCGTGGAGATCCTGTATGCCATTCAATATGACCCTCAGGAACCCATTGATTCCATATTCGTGAACATGCCAATGGTTGGATTTCGACCAGTGCGAAAGGCGATATCATGGAACGATAATCCACATTCTCGATAGGAAACGATCCTGGCTCTCCCAAATTCCGACACTTACTGATAAGAATTTCTTATTATTCGAGGCATAACACGATGTTCTGAGCAAACACCGACCTTACAAAGCGCTTTCCGAACGAGAAATCCAATACACAACTTTTCTTTTATGCAAGGCTTCAGATGTCGTTTCTTCCTCCTGCATCGTCTAAATGACCTGAAATACTAATCATTTGCATATCCCAACCTTCTCTTCTTCCTATCATAAGATTCCCGTTCATGATATACATACATACATATATATATATATATATATTAGGGGGACCGGGAAGTAATGTCGTTTCCATCGATGTCAATATTTGTTAGTCTTTTATTAGCTAAATGTGTACTTCAAAGTCGTCTTAAAGACATTCGGAGGTTAGAGTGACTTGTTTACTAGTAAATGATTAAATCTTAATTTATTTTTTTTTTTTTTTTTGCAATTTTATGTGAAATGGCCAGTAAAGTACCAGAAGAAGTACATATCGGACATTATACGTTCTTTGAATTTCACAAGGGTAGTAACGCAACAGTTGCTACCAAAAACATTTGCAATGTCTATCCAAACTCATTAGACGTTCGTAAATACCAAAGGTGGTTTTCAAAGTTCAAATCCGGTGATTTCGATCTCTCCGACTCGTACTGATCAAGAAGACCAACAACTTTAGACAATGACAAGTTTAGAGCGGAAGTTTCAGTAAATCAGTAATCAGAGCGGGTGTTTGGGTTCTACATAATCTGTCGGAAGAAAACAAAACTATGATTGCTTCAGTGGCGCAATTCAGAAGCGTTTTTTTATCGCTTGATCACTAGATATGAAAAAAGGGTCCTCTATGATAATTCAAAACCTAAAGGCAGTGGCTCTCTCCAAATAAATCCCCAAAAATTAAAGCTCAGTCGCTTTTCTGTATTTGGTGGAGTATTCGCGAGGTCGTTTATTTTGAAGTGCTGAAACATAGTGCATAGTGCCTTTACTGTGTGCAAATGTTTCGAGTAAATCAATCTTTAATTGAAAAGTGCCCAGCGATTACTAGTGACAAGGGGTTATTCTGCAACATGATAATGTAATATCACATTGCGCAAGACGAACCCTGAAAAAAATTAACGTATTGGGATGGGAGATATTGCCTCACCTAATATATTCGCCCGATATTGCTCCATCGGATATCCATTTATTTCGATCACTACAAGATTTTCCAAGTGGCAAAAAATTTGAAAATTAGGATGATGTCCAAAATACCATCTCCAGATATTTTGTTTAAAAACCTATTGATTTTTATCGATCCGGCATTACAAATTTGCACATTAGATGACATACGGTTGTTGATAACGAGGGTGATTACATCATTGATTAAAAATAAAAACTTGGTAAAAATATATCTATTTGAATTTAATGAATAAAAATTACTTTACTTTCCGGTCCCCCTAATATATATATATATATATATATATATATATATATATATATCATTGCATACCGAACAAAGCAAAACATGTATAGTTGGCGGCTGAACTATGAGGTTGTATACATGTTCTATGGTACCAACCTTTTCCTCTAGTGTATCTTGCTAGGCAAAAACTGAATCTCTCCAACACACATATTAAAATCGAATATGCAATAAAAAGCAAGAAAAGAAAATAATTAAATTTTCCAATTATAAGCATTTATAAAACAAAATTATCTAGTTATAATTATTTATGAAACAAATTTTTCTGGTTATAAGCATTTAGAACAAAAATTTAAAACAAAATTGTCTAGTTATAATTATGTATAAAACAAATTTTTTTGGTTACAAGCATTTAGAACAAAAATTTAAAGCAAAACGTACTTGAATACACACTTGCGAAAACATTCAAGCCTCTTTAAACTAGATATAAAATTCCAATTTAAATTGATAAAAACACATTAAAAGTAAATCATATATCATATGACATATAATACAAACGAGAAAGAAATAAAGTGCAAGAGTTCAAAAATCCCTTTAAAACAGAATCCCAAAAAATTTATGATGTGGCCAATATGAAGAGAATACTTGTAATGATTATATTAAATACAAATTTGTATAAATGAAAAAATTTTATCTTGAGAAGTATTCAAAAGCAGCTCAACTACTAAAATAAATTCCAACAAAAAGCGAATATATAAAAAAAGATATATTACAGAAAATTAAAATTCCTTTAAAGTTCTTAAAAATAAAAAAAAATGTTTTGAATACAATGAATGAAATATGTGTCTGTAAATGTAAGCTATACCAATATTCGTGAAATTCTTCACAGCTAGACTACTAACTAGTTGCCTTTGTAATCCTGATGTTGTGTTTTGAATTTGTTTTTTAAAATTTAAAGTCTTACAATACTCCATAAAGTTATTTATTCCTATGATCAGAATATTTTTCGAAGCAAGATGAGTAGTTATGATTTTACAATGTTTAAAAAGGGAGTCTTTTCTTTTAAAACTCATGGTCCATTATAAACGCGCTTCAGTTTAACTGAAGAAAATATTTTGGAAACAGTTTATTAAAGCATGTATAAAACTATAACTAGTTATGAGGAGCCGAACAAATGGCATTGCTTAAGGAATTAGTTTTGACCTTTGTATTATTGGGATAATGAATTTGGGATAATAATAACGCTTTTTGTTGCGTTGAATAAAACACTTTTGATACTTTTGGATTTAGTTTAATCTAAATGTCTTTGAATCCATATCCTAATGAATATTGATAGAGGCGTTATAAAATAGCATGTTAAAAAACGTAACATACATTAAGAATTTAGCCCATATACCTATGTTACTAAAAGTTGTGAATTTAGTTTTTATTAATTGATCTCGGGATTTCAACTATAAGACACTAGTAGTATAAATTGCTCCATTTGATTATTCGTAAAGATATAATATGTATATAAAAGTAATTATAAGTAAAATATTCAAACACACACAGATATATAAAACACGAATTCTTATAAATCATTCACTTTTCAATATGGCTCAATGCTTTAAACCTTATATTTTTGTTTGAAAAAAAAACTAACAAAATACAGAAACACAAATTTCAATCAATAAATGTAAATTTTTTTAAAAGTTAAGAAGCTCTGAATTTAATTTTAGACCTTTTGGCCGCGTTTTGCATTAATGTATGCCCTAAGGATAGAAAGAGAACAGAATTAAGCAGGTTGTGTTTGTACAACACAGAATCCAATAACCAATGATTCATCTGTTTCAAATCACATCCACAGAAAACTAAAATAGTAAATAATGTTTTGAAAACTTAGTTACAGACATAAATCGACGATAGCTTTATGGTTCGTGACAGAATGAAAATAGTGTTTTACGCTCAATTTGCAACAGTTCACAAATCTTAAGAAATTCTTCGAACAACTGCTTACTTAGCGGATACATTTCGGCACCTGTAAAAGCTAAACAAAACGTTGGCAAAGGTCCACAAAAAACGAGGTACTATGAAAATATTAACTTTAAGTCTTCTTTTAAACTTGATTTTGCTGATGTGAGAGTTTTTACTAAATACACAAACATCTTCAGATAGATCTTTGTATTCTTTTACTTGTTTTTATAAAAATTGTTGGAATGAAATAAAAGCACAGTAAAAATTACCTTTAATCTTATATCCTAAAGTGATCAAAACTAATTTGGTTATTTATGATATAACTATATTGTAACATGGGGTATTCGGGAACATTTCCTTAACTAACATCTGGAGTTCCTTTCTAACTTTATATTTACATTTTTAGCTCTTTTCCAGCCTAATGAAAAGTAGTTACGTAAATTAGGTAAATTTTAGAAGAATAGTGAATAGATATAATCAAGTCATTTAAAAGCGACAGAGATCCGAATTCCATATAGAAAGGTTACAGTAATAGCAAGATCACTAGTATGAAGGTCTTAAGAAGTGCTCGGGAATTATATATATATATATATATATATATACTTGCGTTTCTGTGTAATCTTTTGTGACTAGGACCCGATGCTAAGACAGGTCGAAATTGCTCGCATTGTTTGATTCGCATTGAGTTTACTCGCATCGTATCCCGGTAAAAATATCTTTGGTGTCTTGAAGAAGTTATATGTTAGTATCCGTGGGGAAATACATTGAACTCTTTCTCTCTAGTAGAGAACATTTCCCTTGTTGTAGATATAATAAATAAGAGATTTTGAAAATAATTGAGGGACTACATTTCTGAAATATTTTCATGTGAAAATTTTAATTAATTTATCTGTGATTGGAATTGAGTTGGACTAATTTTGATTTGAGGATTTGACTAATTTTTAAGATGACAGATGAGTCAAGTAATATAGATAAGCCACAATGTTATATATAAATACAACTTTAAGTTTTACTAAGTATCTGAACCAGATATACCTGATATTATATGTTTTGGTTCATGTAAAATGAAACGGGACGGGAAAAGCGACAAGAAGATTCTGAATATTTTCTGATCTTTCTTCTATCTTTATCAAAACTAATTTAATTTTTTAACCTGAAGGTCTTTATTAATATTCAAAATAATCTTAGCATTTATTCATGATGACTGAAATAACGATACATAAATAAAGAAAAAATATGAGAAATTTTAAGAGTAATGAAATAAAATATAATTTAATGTATCTACCAAATCTGAACATAATAAAAGAGGTTAACCTAGACATGTTTTACGAATATTATTAATTGTGACATGCTAGTAAAAAGAAAAAATTAATTCGTCATTAGTTAATGTAAAACTGACGAAATACACTACGAATATAATAGAAATTCAGAAGTATATTATGAGTTTCAACTTTGGAACTTAGTGAAGGTAGATGATATTACAATAAAGACTTCTGAAATAAAAAAATGGAACTTACTGATGATTCTAAGAATTGCAAATAGATTGATATTTAAAAATATTACTACAATTCACACACATTATCTTCACGCAAATAATAAATACTTCAAATTTATGGATTAAAAAAATCAAAGATTATATCAATATTTTCAATGTAATGCAGTAAAGTTGCATAAACACGTGAATAATGCATTTAAAGTCTATAAATAAGTATAAAACTCAATTTAACTAGTATTTGAAAATGTTTATGGTATTTTATAATATTACATATTCATGAACAAATGGAGCAAAATAAACTTAAATGAAAAATGAGCCAAATATGTGAAAAATAAGCTTAAAGCTTGGTGATATGATTGTTTATTAACGTCATATTGAGAGGCAACACGGGGGCTATTGGCGATGGACAACGTAATTTTGAACCATGGTCAAGTGACAAGGACGATACCTGAGCTGACACCTCCCTCTTCTAACTTTCATGCCACGGAAACAAGAAAACTTGGGTCCTAGACAGATTTAACGTGCATCAGCTCCGGCTACACGGCAGGTCTTTAGTAGCATCAGGGTTCGAACCCGCGACTCGATAAAAACCACCGGCAGTCCGATATCGATCTTTTTGAAAGAGATACACTAGTTTAGAAATATTAATTATCGGTTCCCCTAAGTGGAATCAAGAAAATATCATTGTCAAGCAATTATATTTTTCAATTAACAACATGATTCAAAAAATGCCATGCGTCATATTAATTGAATAATTATATAACTATAAATAATATGAAAGAATTAAAAAAAACCGGTTAGAATCTTATAAAAATAGATTATAATAATAGTGATATATATTCCCTTATATAAGTGAAGATGATGTTAATCACATTTTTTTTATATCATTTTCTCGAAATAATCTAGTGCATTATCTCCTAGCAGTTTCTTTATATTATCTTTAGCATTAATGGTATAGGATAAACATGTCGAATTCTCAGCCCAGAGCCGAATATTTTCCCCACCCAGCCGAAATATCAACATGTCACAAAATTTTACTAACAAAACTGTAGTTTAATGTCAAATTATACTTAATTATATTGATTAGGAATTACAACCTTCGGTAATGAACTATTACTCGAGTCGAGTTGATGCATCATTTCTCCTACCAATATAGCAGTTAAAACAATAAAATAATACTTACCACCCCATTGCTCTTATATCGTCTCGCTTAGTGTGCCTAACATTAAAAATTCAGTTTGCATAAAGCAAAAATAATAAGTTTATTTACGTTTACACTTAGTTATTTATACAATTATTCTGTATACGGTAAATTAATGTTCTAAAAAATATTGATTTTCATTAAAAGTTTTTATCATTTCATGTGAACGATTACTGTATTATTTTAAGTTCTATCATTCAGTGTGACTTTTTAGAAACCAGGTATTAGTAAAACTGAATGAAAAATTGTTGACGAGCATTGGTATTTCTAAGAAAATAAGGAATCTGAATATTTTTGCTGTGACATTATAAATAAAATCATCTGCTCGATATGTAATAATGCTATATATTTTAGTGTACTAAGGCTACATATTATTTAAAACTTTATAAAAAATATAAGCACCATCATACAAATCTCAAGTAAGAGTTCTTATTCTTTCTAAGATGGTAAGATATGAAAAGCTACCCCCACAACCACATACAGTGCGAATAGCATAAGTTTTACTGTTTAAAATTAGCCTGCGTTTAGAAATGAATTTGACACCTTTGAGTTTGATGTAGAATATTATTTTATAGGACATATATATATATATATATATATATATATATATATATATATATCTGTTTGTGTGTGTGTGTGTGCGTGCGTGTGTGTGTGTTGACAATTCTCTACCTTAATTCTGAAAAACAAAATCAGATTTCGTAATGAGAAAATTATTTTTTAGAAGTTAATTAACTAATCCACATTGGCATTACAATTTAATTCCCAAGAGTGTGAAACAATAGTATTACCTTTATCTACCTGAGAAGAGAGGTACGAAAATTATAAAAAGTGGGGTTTTTCCGCCGTTTGCACAAACACCAGAAGCGCATTAGATAAATTTTTACACATTTGTTAATTTCAATATCATAACACACAAGAAACCAGAACCGAAACAAGAATATGCAAATAGAAGGTCCCTTTTAGATTAGTGAACGATCGAATTTCTTATGTCTGGTTAAGAATGAGAGGCTTGAAAAAAACAAAATTTTAAAAATAATATACAAATTATTCATACTGTAGAGCATGTCATGGCCATGTGAAGCATGGCGAAAGAGTCATGTGCTTTGATTTTGCAAAATCATGCGTACAACAACATTTGAGATAAATTTTATAGTATTGGATATAAACATACTTATTGGATTTAATTTTTGAAAATAAAAATTCTGAACGCTGTAAATCTAATTTTAACTTTTTTTTTTTTCTTTTTTTTTTTTACTTTTTTTTGTTATTTAAGCATCGACCCTCAAAAAAGTTTCATGCACATAATTTTTAAGAAATACATTTTTCTATAAACATTCATCTAAGATTATAAAATAAAAATATAGAATATTATTTTCAGTTTTCAGCGTTATCTTTTATTATAATGAAAACATTTAATTTTAAAGTAACAATATTGTAAGACGTTGTAAAAATTCGACATCGCAACAATAAAATATTTTAAGTAATTCATAAGAGAAATAAATACTGTATATTCTCAACAATGGCCCTCTTTCCACTTTTAATTTTCTCTTTTATTCTTAAAATTGGCATCTCCTCTACATTTTTGTTCATATATTTAATTCAATATCTTACTTATAATCGCTCATAACATACAGCTTTTATACTTTAATTAGAAGTACATATTTTGGTGATTTATTAGAATAGTTTTATTAGAATTCCCGTTTAAGTCTCGATTATTCTCCTGTTCAGGAAATTAAAAGTCTTTCCAATTTCAAATAAAGATTTCCTTTCTTTTGCAATGGATTAAATAAAGATGAAGGTGTTAAATATTAATTTAAAAGATGGAAAATTACAATTTCAAATAAAATATTAGTAGAAAAAATTATTCCAAAAAGAAGATATTTTAGCATGACATACGCTCAAAAAAAAAGCTTCGTAGTTTGAATTAAATATTTTACTCTTTAAATTGATAAATTATTTTAAGACTTTATTTCAAATATTAAGTTCCCGATTCATCATGAAAATTTTCAATAACTGTATGATATATTGTGAAATCAAAATAGATATCAAAACGCAAAATTTTTCACTGTATCAAATGAAAATAGGTTGGTATTCAATCGCATATAAATTTATTAGATGCAGGTTCTTGTAAATATCTAATATTTTATTTTATGCCTAATTTATATACATTCACGGGTTCCGCAAAGCATTTTAGTATTTAAATTAGACAGTCAGGTAAATAATTAAAAGTACAGATTAAAAATATATTGTTTTCGTCTTGAAATCTTTATCGATTCTTCATTTAACGCTGAAAAGGATACAACGTTTATCTTTACCCTTGTATATTAATCTATACATAGAAAAGTAGAAAGTAAGATTTTAATGATAAAAGAAATCTACCGTGGGTGTCGCCTTTTCAAAGAATCGGAAGAATCAGCTCAAGATAGAAAATGACAAGAGCGTCTCTTCTGCCAGCCTCTATGACATTAGTCTCAGAATTCCCCGCCAAACCTCTCAAAGACATTGGAATGATACCAAGAAAGGAACGAAAGCGAACAAATTAAAGGAACAAGGAGAAAATCATCGTTTCTTTCTACTTCCTGTAAATTTCACCCATATTTTTAGCTATTCGAATTAAAAAATATATACTAATTCGAGCGCAATAATAAGTTAGAATAACAATATTTCAAAACCTAATTATCCAATTAAAGCATGAAAAAGGAATGGTAACTACTTATTAAATCCGCTATTTGCAGCTGAAGGCTTAGAAAATGATTCGGCGAAAATTATTCGATATAATAATCAATACTTTTAGGATAAATTACTAGTGCAATTGATAAAGAGTTGATTTTGTTTTCTATGAGGATTTTAAAACTATTTTTTTAAAAAATAAAAAAAAAAAACTAGATCTGTACGAATAAATAATACTTGTTAGTAGTACAACCCTTTTTACTATTTTCCCTTCCTCTCTATGGAGTATTTTGCAAGGCAGTTATTTCAAACAAAGCTTTGAAACTTAATATAACTTGTAAAACTTCCTATAACACTTGATGATTTTTTTCTAAACGCATATATATGAATGTTTATTTTTCTTTCTAGCATCAACTAATCATCTGATACTTGCAATACGTTATAACTTCTAGTACCCTCTAAAGAATAGCTTATATCGATAGGCACTGAACTTCAAACAAGAAATATGAAAAAATTACCATTAGCATATCACATCTATTACTTTTACAGAATGATAATGAAAACTAAACGTATCAATCAAATATTCACGTACCTCTTTCACATTATGTATAACTATGTAAAAGTTTTTTTTCTTCTACTCTTCCTTTCCTCATGATTGAATAGCGACAAAAATTCAATCACCAACTGCTATTCTTTCAAATATTCCAAGATAAATAGCCCAAATCACAGTTAAAGGGACAGCACTCCAAATCAGAAAGATTAGAATGTGTAGCAACATTTATGCAACGCAAAACTTTCGACTAGGTACTGGATTAAATCCAAGGTTTCTCTGTCGGCAGACAGTCGGCTAACTATCACACCGGGAATAACTAATAACAAACTCACTAGCTAATCAGGGGTTTAGTTTTGTTATTATGATCACACACACAATATATATATACAGCTCTTACTTGCTCCCTATTTTAAAAGCTACACTGAATTTGTTACCACTTATAAGTTTTTTAAAGGTAAATGGGTGAGACTCAAAACATTAAAAATTGAAGAAACGAAAATCGGAATTACATCTCATACTTATAACACTGTAACATCTCGTCTAACTGTAAAAATAAACGTGCGTGTTTATAAAATTATTCACACTAATAACTTATACAATTTAATACATGCCAAGAAGACTTTCATACTGTTATGAAAGTTTTAATTATCTAAAGCTTAAAAGAACTAAACTGAGTTAATTGTAATCTAATAAGGTTGGCATTCAAGAAATCCATGTTATTTTTTTTCACGCCACTTCAAAACATTATTTTAAAACCAATTCAACTCTTTGTTATGCTCTGACTTCAAAAATGTACCTTTTTCCTGTCAATCAAGTGACACATATTTAAAAAAGATTACCACACTGACACATTTAAGAAATACATCTTTAGTTTCAAATTTCTCAATTATTTAATATATTCATGCACATTGCAATTAGTTTGAATAATCATCAGTATTTATACATAATTATTTAACGCACTAAAAGGAAGAGCACAATTTTGTGTATCATTTAATTGTACACTAATTTTTCCCTCTTTTCACAACTTCAAAGAATTTTTCCCTCTCTCTCTCGTTATATATATACATATATATAACACTCCTTAATCGAAGTGTACAATGCATTAATGATTCCTGATGAAAATGAACATTCCTTTTCTTGTTTAAGATTATTTATTCATTTCTGCTGAGAGAGAGAGGCAATAAGTATACATTATTCTAATTGGTATGGTAAGAGACGCAGCTCCGCAGCTTCGATTACATCCGTAGAGCACAGATTAGCAAAAGAGGGCGAATTTTTACTGTGCAGTCGATTTTATATGTAGGAATATCTAGGGATTTCTCCAGATCAGGTGGAATTCACATGGTATAAGATGAAGGGATAATAAGGGATTAACATGACGTCTATCAATCTGGGGGAGATTATTTGGGGCAGATTTATGATTACGTGAAAGCTGATTCAACAGATTTTATGAGTGCGTGGTGTAATAAATAAAAGGATAATTTGGAATTGGGTCCGAAAATAGGTATGAACTCTTTACTTTTGAGTTAAAGTATGGGAACACGAAGGAAAATTAAATTAGTTTTATGTCAGATCATTACATATAGAAATGAGAAGGTGATCGTATTCTTCTTATTATTTCACTCGTTTGTGCTTATTTTCCTCAATAGAGTGTTTTCATTTTATTACTGAGCTAAAATATTTAAGATCCTAATGATGGTTATATAATTTTTAGGACACTACATCCCATTGTAACATAGGGTATTCGAGAATCTTCCCTTAACTAACTATTGGTTCCTTATTAATTCCCTTAACTAACAATCAAATCGTATAAAAACAACAGAGAATGGAATACGAGGGCAGAAAGGTTGTTGTGATAGAAAGATTGCGGAAAGAGGATGATTGAGGTAGTAGAAAGATTCCAAGAGAGAGTGAAGACTCTGAATACTGCGCAGGAGTTATTTGCGTATTTGTGTGATCTATAGAGACTAGAATCCGATGCTTCCTAGTCGAAGTTTTCTCTAATATGGATTAAGTTGCATTGGATCCAAGCATCTGGGTAAGAAGAAGCTTTGATATTTGTCGAAGTTATCAGTATCTGTGTTGAGGGACAGTGAACTAGTAGAGAGTATTTACCTTTTTAGCTTTTTTAGCGAATCAATAAATAAGGCTTGGAAATGTAATTGCTACATTTTTGAGCTGTATCAGTGTGACTATTGTAGTGTGACCGAGGTAGCCTAGTGGTCATGGTTTCGGATTCGTGGCCGGCGGTTTTTGTTCAGTCGCGGGTTCGAGCCTTGGCCGCTAAAGACCCACCGTGTAGCCGGGGCTGATGCACGTTAAATCTGTCGGGGCCCAAAGTCCTCCCGTTGGCATGGTGTGGAAGTTAGGAGAAGGGGTGTCAGCTCAGGTGTCGTCCTCGTCATTTGATCGTGGTTCAAAATTACGAGGTCTGTCACCCAAAACCCTCGTTCTGCTTCTAGTGCGACGTTAATAAAAACTAAAACTAAAAAAAACAATGATTATTTTAATCACTTTATCTGTGCTATGAATAAAGTTGAAGACTCTATCAATTTTCTACGAACTTCTTCAGTTGATTTTCTTACTAATTACTTATAACAGAAGAAGGCAAATTATAATGAATGAAAGGTCCTCTTACTATAACGTAAAATAATCTTAGAAACAAAATTTGTGTGTGCGCCCTTAGTGCCAACACAGAACTTCTTTTTTGTGCATTATATATATATATATATATATATATATATATATATATATATATGTAGCAGAGCTTCAAAGAACCTCTTCCTTTTCTTGTTCCTTTTAATACAGATTTCACCTTAGGAAACACATAGAAGTCGCATGGCAAAAGATACGGCGATGGTCGGTCTAACACTGGGATGGTGTACTTGACTAGAAGGAAACCTCTAGACAAAAAATATGGAAAGAGCCGACTCATTGTGTCGGTGAAAAAATTTGCTGTATGGATTCTTTGCCAATTCTAACAGTCTCAAAAATCTCAGGAATACTTAACCAATAATCAGATCGAACCTGATTACCGATTTTTTCAATGTTGCAATCTGTTTTTGACATGGTAGGTTGACCCGTGCGTGGATCATCTTCAACGTCTTCTTGACCATCTAGGAAACGTTTAAACCACTCATAAACGCATGAACGCGATACACATTCATTGCCATAGACTTCTTTCACTAAACTATAAATTTCAGTATCTTATATTCAGTATCTTTCCATTTTCTGAGTTTATGTGAAAGTTCACAACGATTCGTCGATCATTTATCATTTTTCCAGCGAAACAAAAAATAACTCTTAATTGGTTTACAGAAACGAGGAGCAGTGTATTCGAAAGAAAACAGCTGTCGGTCGCTGGCGTTTAGCGCACGTGTACTTCTTTATCTGCGTCAGTCTCTTTATTTAACAGCCTCACCACATCTGTACACTCGCACGCACGCACGCACGCACGCACACACACACACACACACACACACACACACACACATATATATATATATATTTGAGCAACAAAAACTTTTTTAAATCACAAATGAACTAGGAAGTTATTTCAAAACAATTTAAATGATAAGAGTATGTAAAAAATTGCAACTGAACCAATAAGAAATAAGACAAACCAAACCATAAAATAAATATAAAAATTGGAAACAGAAAAATGAATTAAAATATATTATTCAAATTTAACAATAAAAGAAGAATTGTATAAAATTCTGAAGAAAGTAAATTAAATGAAAAATTTATAGACAAATACCAGAAATATCAAAAAAGATATTGTAATTGAAAAAGTTTAAGAAAAACGAAAATTTTTAGGAAACCAAAAATTGGAAAACAACAGATTTAAAGTTATTACAGGCTTTAGAATGTTAGGCTGAGTTATTCTAGAATTATAGGCTAAACTATCCCGAAAAACAAAATATGTTATTAAAGATTATGAAACCAACAATATTACTATTGAAAAGAAGTTAAAAGCAAAATCATTAAAACAATTTAAAAAACAATACTGTCCCAAATAAATCTTAAAATAAAAACTCAAGTAACGATAAAACAAAACTGTTATTAAAAATATAAAAAAAGAAGAAAAAACAATTTTTTGCAAGTACATATCTCCACTTGTAGGAAATCTACCAATACGATGTACAAAATACACTCAAAACAAAATAATTGGTTGGACATAAACTTTCAAATATATTTTAAATCTCGAAATTTTATTCACTTACGTGTTGAAAACTAGTGAATACAAAAATTGCAAATCAAACAGTCTTATGAAAACATGTAACACAGAGCCAATATAGCGAAGAAACTAGAAAGACGCCATTAAGAAATTTCTAACGAGATAAATAACTTATATGTATATGATAGAATATATGTATGTATGCATATATATATTGATGTAAAATTATTCACTCGAATGCAATGGGAGTAATACGAAAGTTATAAAGCTGTAATGATGGAGAGAGAAAGAGTGAAGTGTTTTGTGTGGTGTGTTAAAACATATTGTTATTCAGATCTCTTTAGTTTATTGTCGAAGAAATAAAACAGATAAAATTTAATGGTAGTATCATTACTTTTATCAATTTTTTTTCTTTTGTAGAGGAACAAATTCGGAAACTATAATTGGAGAGAGAAAATTCCGTATCTCAATCTCAAAACTTTTATGAAATAAGTGAAGTTCGAAATACCTTTTTGAGAGGATAGAGTAATCGGTGATAAACCCTTTCCAAAGATTATTAGTATACCTTTATATTTCCTACTTAAAACAGCTATTAATATCTCATTCTAATATTTCCATTGTGCATAATCAACAATAACAGTAAATTCTGATTTTAAAAAATTGGGTGTTTTTCTGATTGTAATGTGGTGGGTTTTTTTTTCAATAATCGAAACTCCAGCATGGGGTTTAGAATTTTATTCTTAAAAGTTTATATTTCAGAATTTATCAGTTTTGTTTATAAAAGCGAAAGCACAAAAAGCACTGTGTCTCAAATATAAAGAACTATCAATTTAAGAAAAAAAAATTTAAAATTTACCTGAGTATTACTGTAAAAGTTAAGTGCAAATTTCCGTATTCCATTTATTGAAAATACTTGGTGGGAAACATAAGGCACAATAATTTTCGATTGTAACATTTTAATAAAGCATTATTTTGAAAATATTAAAAAAGTGTGACTTGACCTCGTTCTATTATCTTCGTTCTATAATTGCTGAATATCAAGTTCATTGTGAATTATTTGATATGTCATTAGGTTCTACATGAAATTTCAGCGTATACTTTAAATTTTCTATTTCAGTATTGCGAATGATTTTAATAAATCTAATCAAATGCTATATATATGACAAATAAGTTGCGTGTAAAAGACTCAAATTAAAGAATAATGCTCGTTTGTATAATAATTTTGGACACTTAAATATTACCACCTAATTTAACGCACATAATGATGGAGATTTGATTTCCATTAACTATTAATTTAATACGCGACAAAATGAAATTTCATCAAATAGAAATAGTAGTCATCTGCTTTCAATATTATTAAAACTTTTGGATTCATGTAACGTGAATATTTAATGAGCATATTCAGTGACAAAATTTTACAATATCTAAATATTGAATGATTGTATTCTTTTCTGATAGATGACTGTCAACATCGGATAATGAACAAAAAAAAAAAAAAAAAAACAGAAAAACTGTTTTAATGAAACGAAAAGGGTTATTTCCTCGAAAAATAATGTGTATAATATAAACAATTTTGTTTGACTCGTGAAAGAATCATTCAAAATTCAAAACATTTATCTCAACAACTTGATTTTTTTAAGCTTATCACCGAAGTGCTTGATTATCTCTTGTTTTATAATCTCAGTTAATTATCATAATATTTAGTTTAAGATAACGAAATAATAAAACAGCTCTTTTTTGATTATCTGTACTATATTCATTATACATACGAATCAATCTAGGCTATTTTTTTGCATTTCTCTGCTATACGTTTTGTGAAAAAAACCTAATTAGCTGTAAAGGGCTCAAATAATTAATAATGTATGTATTAAATAAAATGAAAAATTATCTAGATTTGGTAATATCAAACGCGTGTTAGAGAGGCTACATAGAAGAAAGAAAAAAAAATCTCTTTGAAACTAGAGTAGCAATCCACTCTCATGCAAGCAAAAATAAATGACATTCACACTGATCATTAAGCAGAGGAAGACAACAGTGACTTAGTGGTTATGGTTGTGAACTTGCAGCCAGCGTTGATTCCATCCAGTTGTAGGTCCGAACCCTAATGCCATTTAAGACCCGCTATGTTACGGAGCTGTTGCAAGTTAAATCTGTTAGGGTCCCAAAGTACTCCCGTTGGTGTTGAGAGGGAGGTACCAAATCTCAAACGTCGTCCTTGTCACTTAACTGAGGCTCAAAATTACGAGATCTGTCGCCAATAGCCTTCGTGTTGTTTCTCAGTGCGACGTTAAGGCTCCCGTTGAAGCATTCTGAAGGTAGCAATCGACGAAAGCTCCCTCTACTGGGAGGGAGGAATGAGCGGTACTTAGTTATAGGCAAGGGCTCATATGATACTGGTCGTACTGGGCAGCAGTAAATAGTCCTCATGTAAAAGGAAAATTACGTGTCTTCTTTTTCTTAGTTTTCATTATTTCCCTTGATTTCAAAGTGAAAACTTCTTTACAGTTTTTAATTTTTTTTTTACTGTACTATAATTTTTTTTCCATTTTATTTATATATTTATGTTTTGACAGCTATCATGAAATTCGAAAATGACGACACAGTGCAATAAACACTCCCTTCTTAACATTCAAGCTAAGAAGAGACAGTATTGTGGATGACTCCTCACCCGCAATCGGCGCACATTTCTTACCCTCGTATTTTCATTCAAAACTAAAGATAACGATGTAATTTAACCTCTGTAGCCCTTTTCTTACTTTCTCAGTAAGGGAGAGGGGGAGGTGAAGGAATGTCTATTTTGTGGTCAGCTCAGCTTTACCCTCAATGAACAACCCAACGGATCTCTTTCCCTTTCCAAGTTGTTCAAATATTTGAAAGCTCTCCCAAGACTACAAAGAAGCTGGCTGTTTCATTGCTTCAATAAATAGTCATTCTTCCCTTTCGAGAACTTTTTTTTCACTCTTTTTTTTTCACTTTTTGAAATCCGTTTCTACTACTTCGTATTTATTTTTTTTTTATCCTATCAATTAATTTATAAAAAATCGACAATGCTAATTAAATATCTTGATCGAACACTAAATAGGAAATATTCCAAATTTTGTTCATTAATTAAGAAGATAAAAAAAAATATAATTAATTAAAAGTTGATACCTGCTCTGAACAAGTTGCAGAGATGTATGTCAGTATGCAGCTACATCAAATGAAATAATTATTAAAATTTTCTTGAGAAAACCGCATCTAGTTCTAATTAAAAGAAAAGTAAATATGAAAGAAAATTAAAATCATGGCACTCGCTTTTCCTTAGAGTCTGACTTTTACAACCAAAAGACACAGAATTATATATATATATATATAAAAATTAAATATTTGTATTGAAAGTCACTAATTTTACATTTTATTTATACTATAGAAAAGGAACACTGATCTTACAGTTTCAGATGTCGTTACCTTTGTCAAACATTGGTTCAGGATTATGAAGTCCGTCGCTAAAAAGTTCATTATGTTACTTTAGTACGACATTAATGCAAACAAATAACAAAATGTAAGCTTAAATGTATCTTATTTTTCTGATAATATCGCACTATTAAGTAGAAAAAAATGAGACATAAAATATGGTAACTAATTTTAAATTTTAATTTATGTGAAAGTAATAATCTAAGATACTTCGTATAATCTTAATCTACATCTAAATTGAAAAAGTAATGAAATCAACCTTGAATTATTATTAATATACAATTTTATTAATATATCTAAAAAAAAGACTGTCCAATGCGATTTCATCGTAATAGAAATTTGTCGAACATTCTAGATTAATTATGTAAAATAAATAATTTAAATGGAGGGGGTGGAATTTACGCCTATAAACACTTTATTCTTAATTACGAGAAAGGAATAAAATTTTAGATATGAAATTAACACGAAACTCTTTACAATAACACTTTTCACTCAATAAAAACTTGTTTCGTTGTAGGATTAATTCTAAAGAATCTAAGTTATTTATATATGTTTTGACATTGAGACTAAAAAACTGAATTACTAAAAAGGAAGAGATTGAAAAGGTAACTTATCAACAAGTATCTCTACAACATTGATAAAAACTCATTTTTTCATTCGATTATATATTTTGATGAAATCTCGTTTTCCTATCGTCGTAAGCAATCACATAAATATGGGACTATTTAAAGAGGTTACACGAAGTAATGTCCGTGGGCTTCGCAGTGCACCCCATACAGGTTAAAGAAGGATTGCTGCACTTTTTGTAAGACCTCTGAAGTGGTATTGAATAACAGGTTTGTGTAACAATATTTTTTCTCCACGGTCCACAGATGTCTCGTACATCAATTGCCTCGCACTTTCCCAAAAGAAATCCGATAGACTGAAGTCCAAAGAGCGTAGTAACTGAGCCGCAAGTTCGTAGCGGCCAAACAATCCCTGGAAATTCATCGTGTTGAAAGTGTAAGAAGTGGAAAATTACCCCGAGGGGCATCGATTAGAAACAATAATCGACAATGCCGTTTCAGCAGTTAACCTGCTTGGCATGTTGCGTTTTTGCATCTCTATGAATTAATTAATCTCCATGAATTTCAAAAAACACTTTTAAGTTTATAAAATTATAAATATTCAACGTCACCACCACCAGAAACACGAATGATATCCAATCGATAATAGAACTCCTCCTTCACTTTATTCAGCATGTGAAGTGCTACATTTTGAATGATTGCTGTTATTCGCGTTTTTAGTTCGCCAGTGTTTGCCAGTAAATGTCGGAAAAGACTATATTTTCAATAGAAAAAAAATTTCAGAAAATTAAATCAGTTTCTCCTAGGCATTTGATCAAAAGCGACGTCTTTATCTATTCTGTGACAAATCGTACCATTGGATATTGGTTGTGTTTCTGATGCTAATGAGACTGAATATTTGTAATTTTAAAAACTTTAAAATGTTATTTTTAATTTTTAATGTATCCAAAAAGTTTGTAACTTTTTTCGTTATGTAACAGTATCTCTTCAACGTTGGTAAATTCTGTAATAAATATCCGGCATATTAATAAATGAGAATATTCGAAATTAAAATAACTCTAATTAAACTTTCTTTGAATTGAAATGAAATTAAAAAATTTATTTTGAAATGAGCTTTAATGATTATTATTGCAAAAGGAAGCCTTCAAAATATACTTAGAAATGCAACTAATAAAAAATATTAATTTTTGATCTTGAGATCTAGTTGAAGAGAAATTATACACAGTGCATTTTCAGAACCTTGTTGATCGAAGTAAAATTTCAATTAGTTGATTCAGTCATTTGTGGATTTTTCGTTTCGCTTTATTTTTTGTGGAACGTCAAACGGATATCATTTTCATATTTATTCCATAAATGCAGATTTAATTGCAAGGTTTCTATTTTTGGTAGTGTCAAAAGAAAACTCATTAACTTCAATCTCAACCTCTATTTACATTTTCCAATATAATTTTTATAACTTCTTTCTATTAAAATCGATGTCATCATTTTTATTTGCTGTTTTACTTCTGAGATATTTAGCAAAAAAAATGGGGTTTATTCGGATGAAAAATCAAATAAAATCGATAAGTTTGCAGTTATAAATGCTGCTGCTTCAAAAAAAAATGGATAGAGGTGATAGATGCAAAAGGAGTGATAAGCTTTTGTGAAACAGGAGAAACTTCAAACAGCAGAATCTACTTTATTTCATAATTCGATAGGAAATTAAAAATTGTTTTTCTCAATAGATTTGAGGCCGACATTACTATGTTGACATAGAAGCCAGTTCCTGAATTCAAATGATAACAATTTAATTAAGATGAAAACGATAATGTGCTTCAAAAAGTAGGAATGATGAAAAATGAATTTTTTTTTGTTTTGTTTTTGTAATATGTAACTTCTTCTAAACCTTATGGTAACAATCATTTGATTAAAAAAATTGCCCAAAACTGCGAAATAGATTTTTTCCTTTTCAAGGGTCGAGGGAATGCAGTTTCAGTTTTTTAAAAAAATAATCGCAATATATACATACATATATACATACAGCATGCGTGTGTATACATGCATATATACATATGTATATATGCATACATATACGCATATACGTGCGCATATATGTGCAGTATTACATATATGGTTGTTATATATATATATATATATATATATATATGAAAACTATTTTTTCGCGTTTCAGGATATTTACATTGTAACTACATCTCTCTGAATGATGTTGATCATCTAGAAAATTGAAATTCTATTCATAGATGCCAGCCATATAAACCATTTCACGAATATGTTTAGTATTATAAAACTAGATCTTAGGATTTAAATGAGAGGATAAAGAAAGTTGTAGAATTTACAGAATTTATCATAAAGGAACTTGAAACCGTATGACATAGTATACATTATTGTAAATTCCAATAATCCAAGAAAGGTTTAAATAATGAGATATTTTGAAATATATAGTTGCTTGATTTGAATTGAAGCTACTGTAGAGCGGCTCCAGGATTGTCAGCGACGAGGACGACATTTAAGCTAGAACCCAACTCTCATAATTTTGACACCACGCTACGATTTTTCATTGAGATTAAAAACTAGAAAAATAGTGATCAGAAAGCTCTCTATTAATAATAATTAATCATTATTTTGAAACGGTCGTAACTGCAAAGTTCAAAATTTTATAGATAACTGAACTTAACTATAACTTTTTAGTTACTTACTAGGGAACTGTAAATTACTTTTTAGAATTTATTTAAATTTGATAGCATTAGGGAGACCTAGAAAGCAATTCATTTCTTAATCTGCTTAATTACAGTTGATTGGATTCATGTCTTTGGAATATATATAGATTAAAAAAACTGGAAAAAAATTGTAACTATTCGGAAAAATAAATAGTTATGAAAAATATGTTTTTCGGGAATATAAATTAATTTATAAAAATATCTCCTGTCACTTAAAAAAAAAATGTTTTTATATCATTTACAAACTATCGTAACATCAAGAAAAACAGTGCAAAGTCTACGAGGATCAAATAACACATCCAATCACAATAATCCATCAAATCCCTTTTTTTTTTCTGTTTTCAATCAGCAAAATGAGTTAGGTAGCAATGCACAGTTATCGTAAAGCAAGCGTGACTCGAGAGATAAGATTGTCACAAAATTAA
The DNA here is from genome assembly GCA_019974015.1 of Nephila pilipes. Classification (NCBI taxonomy): domain Eukaryota; kingdom Metazoa; phylum Arthropoda; class Arachnida; order Araneae; family Nephilidae; genus Nephila; species Nephila pilipes. Next base: position 453,932 of record BMAW01073356.1, read on the forward strand.
AATTTAAATTTAAATTAATTCTAATTTATTTGTGTGTATTAAGCTTATAAATGTGTAACTTTAAAAATTCTGTCTAATTGAAGTTTAAGTATAATTTAAGAAGATGTAATGAAATAGTAAAAATTATTCAGCTATTAAAAAATACAATACTTTAGAAACTAAATCAATGTTTGCACTGTATGTATTTTCGTATTCGTTATTTATAAATTCTCATAGAATATACGTTCTGCAATTTTATATATTGTGCTGACAAATGCTCGTTTGTTTTCATTCAACCTTTTATCTCCGCCTTTCCTAGATAAAATCTTGAGCCTGTCTTTTTTTGGATGCACAATATATTATTAATTTTTAAATGGGGTCTCACACGCACACACACACAGAAAGAATACACAACGTTAGAAATAATATGTGATGCTCATTTTCTCTCTGAGAATTCCTTGACTTCTAACTCAGTTTCTTTTTTTTATATAAGGTTCTAAATGTACTGTATTTACATTTTTTACTGTACTTCTTTTTATATGGGATGCCAAAGAAATTATTTTAAATTTATCTCGTTCCTTTTAATAACGGTCACTGCATTTTATAAGATAACTCTCCACACGAATTTCATTACTTCTTTCATTCAATATTTCAGGCCAAAACATGATGAGCGAAATAAAATGTTCTGACAAGTAATTCTCTGATTTTTTAAAGTAATATTTCTACGATATCGTGAGCCAATCGAGTGATCATGATCTCGAGCTCATTGCCAGCGTTGATTCAGACAAGTCGTGGGTTCGAGTACTGGTGCCACTTAAAGCCCGTCGTGTAACCTTGCGTATCAATGTTCAAAGTCAGGTGTCCATAAGTCAGTATTAGGATGATGTTGAATTTCTGAAAGTAAAGTACTAGAGCTCAGGTATCGTCACTTAATCGAGATTCAAAATTGCGTCGCCAATAGCCCTCGCGTTGCTACTAAGAGCAACGTATTGAACAATCAAATCAAAGAGAGTTACAGTTTCACACACCAGAAGAATCTTTCAAATTCTTCAATCCGATTTTAAGTCTTCTCTATTAGAATCTTGTTTTGTTATTGATTGATTGGTTGTTTATTAACGTTGCATTTAGAAGCAATGCGAGGATTATGGATGACGGGCCTCGTAATTTTGATCCTCGGTCAAATGACAGGATGGCACTTGTAAGCTCTTGCACCTTCCTCTCCAAACTTCTACAATATGCTAATGAGGGGACTTGGAGCCTCGACAGATTTAAAGAGCATCAGACCCGTTAAATGGTAGGTATTCAGCAGCATCAGGCTCGAACCTACGACTCAACGGAAATAACGCAGCAACGATTTCGCAAACATGACCACTAAGGCTATCGCGGTCACTCGAATCTGAATTGAACATATCGATTGAATATCAAATAGCTTGTTTTAGGTAGAACGGTGAAAGATTTAATATTAATAGTTATAGCTCTGAACTTTTTCTAGATTAAGAAGGGAAATCTCTCAATGCAGAAAGGCCAAGTGAGGTCTTTTGTTACTCAATAAGGACACATTAATGTATTTAAAATTAATTAAGACTTCATTCAACGCAAGGTCTCGTTCGAAATTAAGCTAAATGAGCGTAAAATGTAGCAAAATTTATAAAATTTTTATTTATAAAAATATTAGTTTTGAAATTCTTCTCATCTAACTATTTTAAGAGTCAATGTTGCTAATCAAATGAAGAATATTAAGCGTATTAGAGCTATATTAATATGATCATAAATATACGCACATATATTTCAAATGTAATAAATATATAAATAGCTATTTATAGCTAATTTCAATCGATTATCTATATAATTCTACTCTGTAATCAAATTAAAAAGGAAAAAATAATTAACCGAAACGGAAGGTTGCAAATTAGAATAACAATTTTGCACACTTAAATTCATTAAGAAGGCAGCTGTGCTTCTATATCAGAGTTACTTACAAATTTAATTATTCTCTACTTTATGTACCATGGTGTGGAGTGCTATCTTCTACGACTATAGGTTACACTTAGTAATGTCCCCAAAACCTCTACCAACTGAACATACATGAAACATTGAAGGCAACCAGATACGATTACTACAAAATATTGAACATTTTAAAACAACGCTTGTAGAATGTCTGGTTAAATCACCCAAAGCATGAAATTATAGAGTGCTCAATATCTATCCATATGCAACCCTACACAAATACATGTGAGACGTTATTGCAATTACAGATTCTGACAAACAAATGTGCAACTACAATACATTGATGAGATCTACGATTTTGAAATTACCTTCATTAGATTATCTATGTGTGTATTTTGAGTTGATTTGATTTCAGTGAAAGCAGAAATTTAAATGAAAACTATATGGTACGTGGAAATAAACTATTGTTGTTTTAACTAAACTTGAATTTCAAAAAAAGAAAGAAAAAAAAATACTGTGTTGCGAGAGTCAAACTTCTCTAGCAATTACTATTGAATGCTAATTCCAATATTACGCAAAAGATTTTAAAAGTGTTATCGAATATTCCAGTGATTTTATTTACGTTGTATTTTCAGGGAGAGATTTATAAAATACATTGTGATGTTATCTGTGTTATCCACGTATAACAAACGTAAATAAGTATTCAATTTTTGTAATTTTTTGATATTTTCTCTTTGAAGAAATCTTGGTGTAAAATGTTTAGTTTATATACCCTTATTTTGGTTATTTATACTAAACCAATTTTAAAAATTTTGTGTTAAATTATCCTAGACAGAGAGTCGTTGAAAGAACAGAGAGTTTTTTTTTCTTTCAATAAAACGCAAATAATAAGTATATTATATAAAAAATGATAATTTTTAGTCCAAAGTTTTAAAATTTATTTATACGATAAACGATTGCTAAGACGTTGGTGTTTTTACACATAAGTTTTGTAATCTCTGTGTGAATGTTTAAAATGTTCAAGATAAGGAGATATGTCTCCTCTTTTAATGTGTCAATTTAAAAGAGGATACCTATCTGCTGATTCATTCAAACGAATTAATCCCATAATCACCACAACAGCTTCTCCTGCATTGGTAAAGTGCTAAAATTAAGAAAAAATAAAAATTCACCACTTTAAAAGAGATAAGTAACGCAAAATTTTCTAAATATTATTATAAATTTTGTGATAAGCATATGAAATTAGAGTATACTAATATTCAGATTATAATACTTGTTATGAAATGAATTTCACATCATGCGTTATCTCTTATGGGAATATCATGATACTAAAAAAAAGTATGGAATAGAAAGGAGATTGTTGTACTTCAAAAGGCTTATTATTTCAGTTCCAAGATGAAATAAAAAGTTTTTTTTTTCTCTGTGTAGCTGTGGTTATGATTCATCAAAAATAATGTGAAACTGGTTAAAACATACTTTTTAAAAACAGTGAAGCATTGTGTTTTAGCTTTTTTAAAAAAAATCCTTTGATTTATGTCTTGTATCTTTTACCATTTTGAAGAAAGCTAATATATATACGAAGAGTTTTCCATGGCACTTTTAAAAAACGTTTTACCATTTAGTGGAATAGTTTAAATAAAGTCCAGTTGTTTCTATGTAGAATTATTCGCAGATTCGAAATATTCCGATTCCGAGATTCGAAATACTGTAAACTTTACGATGAAGGTTAAAAACTAAATAGTATCATTGATGTAAACAAATTATATAACAAATTTTCAGTTTTACAGGTACAACAAAGTCTTTACTTGAGCGAAGAAATAACCCCTTAACAGAATTTGGAAAATAAATGCAAGTTGTAATTATAAAAATATATTTCCAAATTAATCATTAAATCTAAATCCAGCCATGACGTGCCTAAAATAAAAATTGCGCCTGCTACTAAGAAATGCACTAATATATCCTGCTCTCATGCTGGAACTTTAGCTTATCCTATCTCTCCTTTAATATCTCTTCTGAGCTGCTTTCGATAAGAGCTTTATATATTAAAATAGAAGGTATAGTTCATTTCCTTTCTAGACTTATTTGATGAAACCAATTCCGGGAAACGAAAGAGAGTTTTATGGATGAAGTATATTCCACAGAAATGAATTTAAAAAATCATACTGATTGAAACAGTAAAAAATTGTTCAATACAAAGTTTTGCAAAAAACAGATTTAACCACTAATGGTTGTAGCATTTTTTTTAATAAGTATTAAATGGTTCAATTAAATATTCGAATTAAAGCAAACGATAAATTATTAAATTCATTATATATATATTTTTTAAGTTAAATCTAATTATTGCTACCGTGAAATGAAAATAAACCTGTCACGTGTATTTCCCCCTTTATTTTAAAAAGTATTCGGGTGACTAATTTAAATATTATCAAAAACAATAGCACTTTGATGGCTAATAAAAACCGAAACTCACATCCTTATACAAAATGTATTTTAAAAGGAATCAGTTTCAACATATGAGATGCAACATTGATCCCATCGAAGAAGAATAGAGTTAAAAATTTTACAAAACAGGATTAAAATTATATATTTTAAATCATATTTTGTGACCAAATATCTAAGTCTAAAAGTTCTTTAGATTAGATGCATTTATCTATGCATCTGATGCCATTTATATTGAAAACTAATACTGTCTATTTTTTCTATTAGTCATGCTTCGATAATAGATTTTATGTTATTTACATTGCATATCGAGAATCTAAATATCATAAGAAAACATTTTTCTAATCTGCACTTGAGTTTTATTAAGCATTGGAGTAGAATTAGAAAATGAGTTTCATCTTCATGAAAATTCAATTTAGGTTATTTATTTCAAATTTTGATAAATATATTTTTAAATATATATCAACGAATGAATGTGAGAATAATCTGAGAGGAACAAAAATCAAGTAATTTAGATATAAAAATGATTTAGCCATAATCACAAGTTCCAATTTTAAAAAAATGAGAGCTTTAGAAATTTTAAATTACATTGCAACTAATAGTTGATCAAGTGGAAAAAAATTCAAGATATTTCTTTACAAAAATTATAGTATTAAAAGAAATTTTAATTATAAGAACTCCACTTGATTAAATAAAAGATAACGGAGTGATTTCGCTTTGTTTCAAACGAAAATTAGATTTATTTAATGTCCTAAAACAGGAATGAAACTCTTCACTTCCTCCGCTTCAATAAATCAAAATGGCTTTAATTGCTAAGCCTTAAAAAAAGCTTGAGTTTATAAAAATTAAATTTCATTCCTTTGAGTTTTAAAATTAGCTGTTTAAGTCACCGATTCCATTCTTACTATTATTCTTTTTTAATTCAATTACTTATTACTTTATTTTTGTTAACGAACATATTTTAATACTGCATAAAAGCCCATGTATAACTTAAGTGCGATGTTAATTAAAACAGACTAACTACCAACAGGATTGTATTGAACGCAAAAATCACTAGCAATCACAAGTGTAAAAATATTCTACAGTAGTTCCATTTGCAAAAATTAATAAATAAAACCTGATATGCAGTTTTAAATCGTTATCAAGATTTCTCAAATGGATTTTTTTTTTTTTTTTTTTTTTTGCTAATCTACAAGAGCATGACAATTTCTCTCTCTCAATTCAGGAATACTTTAATTACACTTTTTGTTCAATTAACTCTTCCTAGATCACCCACTTAAGTTCAAAAATATCATATTACAGTTATCAAAATTGGTGTTGCTACGCTCTTTTTAAGGTAAATCAAAACTGTCATTTCACAAAAAAACACTTAATAAAACAGATTGTTAGTTAAATGTTTTGCCGCTGAAACTTTATATGAAACAAAAATCATTTTAAAGATCTTACCTTTGCAGTCTCCGATCTTCTATCTTCGGGTATAGTAGAATAGTGTCTTATCCGTGTATAATCTGTATTTTTGGCTGTAGCACCTTCTTGACGGTTTGCGTCAGGTGGACTATAAGAAAGACTACGAAACCAATTCAAACTTAGCTTCCTCATAATTAAAGACTCTTCTCAATGTCTTCTTGATAAAGTATGAAATGATTTGAAAGATTACAGCCCTATGAATAAGGTAAAGATCATGCTATAGACCATCACATTATTGTATTTCTGAGGCGTTCAGTTGGGTGATATTTTCAAATCCTTATATAATTTCACGGAGAGGGAAGCTATATTTCATTCACAATGCACACTTTTTACGAATGAGGTTTTTTCTTTCCTTGGTAGCGAAAGACGTTTTATCCAGGAGCGTATTTATAATCCAAACACTTTTTAAAAAATTAATAGTGGCAGGAATTTGATAAAACATCCAACACTGATTTTCAATCAAGGTAGTGACAAAATTTATTAAAAGCACATGTGAAACAGAAGGTCATTTACTTTTTTAGCTTCCTTTTAATTATGATTTTGTGAAATCAAGCCACCTATACCTTACAGTTGATGTCAATCGTAATTTACGAGTTTACTCTCAGTTAAATGTAATACTAGAGTTCAACAGAGCTCCAATTCTGTTCTTTCAGTCACCAAACTGCAGCGACTTAAACATTTCGACTGTCAACAGCAAAAACACGTTCCCCTTGTGTTTGGTGAACGCTGCTTTAGAGGCCAATTCGAGGGTATTGTCGAGAACCCTTGGCGATAGTCTAGAGCTGCCACACTAACACTGAGAACCCTTCTAACTCATATAAATATTCGTCTCTAAAGCCGCCAACTCAGTCGTCTTGAAGTAGGAAGAAGGGAAAAAACACGTTCACTAAAAATATCTTTCGAAATTAGGGTTGGTGACTGATGCGTCATAATGGAAGCCTTCAAAATAGTGTCGGGGAAAAAAAACGTTCGAATATCTACATATAAATTCGAGAGGCGCTATCTGAATCCTTTTTTCCTTCTTCTTCCTTCTTTCCTGTCTGAGTTGAGATGGTGTCTTTCTTCTTTATATTTTCCTTCTTTATTTCTTCATCTGCGGGATTATTTTCCCTAGGTAACAGAACTGGAAGAGAGTAAGCACAGAGTACGTGAATCACTAAATCTGTTACAGGAGAGATATTTGATAGAAAAAACTCGAAACATTAAGGTTGATAAATAACAAGATTTTCGTTTATTCTGGAGAGTTTTGTTTTATTACTCTTCTGCTTTGAGCGAGATGTATTTCTGAGCGTTTTCAGAGTGGCAGGGGGTAGTTCTGACTCGAAATAAATTTTATAGAGCACCATCGAATTTCTGACTTTTCCTTCTTCCTGACCAAAATGGATTTTTTATTCCTCCCTTTCTCTTTTCATCTTTGGAATTATTTATTATTTTCCCCAGATTACGGAAGTTAGAGAGAAGACTGTAAAAAATGTCACTGGAATTATATTTGGTGGTTGTTAAATAATAAAATGTCGCTCTTCGTTGACTCTAGAGAATTATTGATTCCTTCACCTACGTAAGCGAGATATTTATCGCGGTGTCATTGAGATTAGTGTTTTGAAATCTAGAAAATTTTAAATTGTTCTTAATTTTTTTGCATGAACATTATTTCTATTGGATGCATTTATTTATTGTGTGTATTCAGTAATCGACATTATTTACGAAATACTCTTTTCGAATCCATTTCGAATTTCAGAATTTGTTTAATACTCTTATCGGTACCTCTACAATGTTGTTTGTTTTCGTTCTTTATAGTTGCTGCAGTTCGACACAAAGAAAGATTTTATTCTGTTCTATTCTATATCAAAACTGAAATACGTTTGGATTTTAATATTGATAAAGCAGTTATTCACAGATATTTACAGCGAAATAATTTGAATTTTAATGGCACATGATAAAAGTTTTATTTTTAAAAAAATGTTACCCGAAAGGAAAGTGTAGATTTTTTTTTCTGCTCTTGTTTGCTAAAAATTAAATATTTTCATACAATTTAGACTATACAACAAAATCATTGCACTTCAAACAAAATAATTAATTAAACATTGGGAAGTGGTGATGGTGAAATTTAATGGCGCAAGAGCCAGATGTGGCCATGCTGCACAAACAGGGTGCAACTGTTCTGACTTTTGAATGAATGAGTGAGTGATAGTATTTGTAATGACGCAAAAGCTAGAGATGTAGCTATGCTGTCCCAAACAAGTTAATGCTGTGATCTAGAAGTGTGAAAAATCAAAAAGATAAAAATTTGGTCGGCAAGAAAATGGTCGAAAACAGGGAAGCATCGCTAAGGTATCCCAGTGGCGCGTCACCCGCATTTACCAAAGATATTAAACCCCATGGGGAAGAAAAAAAAAGATCACTAGGGTGCCTCGGGGTCATGATGTCCGCACCTACCTATGAAGCCTCTGAGGTCAACATTAGGAAATCAGTGAGTTGGAAATAATTGTTAATTTCAGAAATTAAACGTTATTTTACTTCAACTGAAGTTTTTGAGCATACTTTGACTGCTAAAATAAATTTAGAATTAATTTAAATATTTATATGATAACTTTCATTGATACATTGCTCATGATTTTTCAAAAGATTTCTCAAATTTATATATTGTAAAAATTGTAAGTAACTTTTATTTTCTTCTTAAAATTTTATAACTTTTAATACAAAATAAAAATTGATAAAGTCTAGTTTATTTTACTTCTAAAAAGGTTATATGTAAATAATTTAAAATACTTACTCTCTACTTATATTAATTACACATGTTTTAAAAAATATTAACATCTTTCAATGCGTAACTATTTTCAGATAAGAAAAGAATTCTCTAACGAACTAAGAAGCAAACGAAACTTACGAGCTTAAAAAATGTTTTAATTAAAATGATATTAATCAAAAAAGATTAAGAATGATATCTGATACTAAGTGAACTGAAAATTTGTATAACAATTGTGAAGGCAGATTAAATCATGGGTTTTAAATAAAAATAGTAATGGCGCATACAAACATCTTCTAAAAGTTTTATGAAAAGAAATGTATTTCTTCTTTCGAATAATATTTATTTCAGACATATCAAGAAACTTTCGCATTTCCCACTTTAACTAACACTACAGGTCTTTAATTTGGTGCTATTCATATTAAAAATCTTTCCCAATGAATGAAATATGACTGAAGTAGATGAGATTAGATTATTTATAGTGAATAGGATTGAAAAATTGCATTTAGAAGCATTAATTCTGGAACTAGTGGGCCGCGGTAGCCTAGTGGTTATGACTTCGGATTCGTGGCTGACGGTTTTCGTTCAGTAGTTGGTTCGATCCTTGGCCGCTAAAGACCCACCATGTAGCTGGGGCTGAGCACGTTAAAACTGTCGGGGTCCAAAGTCCTCCCGTTGGCATGGTGTGGAAGTTAGGAGAGGGGGTGCCAGCTCAGGTGTCGTCCTCGTCACTTGACCGAGGTTCAAAATTACGAGGTCCGTCGGCAATAGCCCTCGAGTTGCTTGTAATGCGACATTAATAAAAACTAAACTAAAACCAGGAGCTAGAGAGGGTGAGTGGAGGCTAGAAACGAAGGAATATATAGTGGCCTAACGAAAAATGTAAGAAGTTATCAAGCAACAGTCAAGAAAGATATGCATTGGGTCAGTGAATCAAACTCTCATATCTGTGTTTACTACAGACTCGCACTTGAGTGATTCATCATAGTAGATAATTATTAAATTAGTCATTACATTAGAATCTGATGTGTAAAAGAAATAATCCGCAGATATAGTAAGCTAGAGATTGACTTTTGAATGGACAAAGATCCAAATAAAAGCAATTATATTTCATTCGTTGCCTAAATTAGTTCATTAGTGACTTCGTTAATTAATGAATGTTTAAGTATTTAATAGTCATAGTCACAATTCAAAAATGTAAAAAATAGACATAACGACGAGGGAATAATCTCATAATCTGCTTACAATATTCATTTTTTAGTAATATTTTTTCATGAGTTATTTCAGCTGCATTTTCATTGGCGAAAGTAACACATACGTTTAATGTGTATAGAGCTACTTAATATTTCGATCTACTAAATTATATATGTATATATATATATATATATATATTATTTTCATTATTTTATTATGCTTTAAAATCACCTCGAAAAATAATGTATTATTTGAAATCTTACTTTTAAAAATGAAAATACTTAAATTAATTTCATTCTTAAATAAGGAAAGCATACAGTTACATTGCTCTTTTCAACTGACACAAAATACCGTATCCCAATGAAAATAATAGTTTTTTTAGAGCATTATCAAGAATGGCTTTTAAGCGGATATGTATACTAAGTTATTTTAACCATTCTCTTCCTTTAATGGAAGTGTCACAATATTTCAGAAGTCAATATCAATGTGATTATTGACTTCTGAAATCTGTAATGTATAGTTACCAATTCAAAATCATGTACTCAAACATTAAAAGTTTATTTTGACTACAAATGGACGGCAGTCATTAGAGTAATTTTAAGTCATTTTCCCGTTCTAGTTACTTATGTGCATTGAGGTTTACAAATAGCAGTCCTAGTTTCGCTATTCGCATTTAATTCATTATTTACTGTGGCTTTAAAATAAAAGAATATAATACATTTTATCTAAGACTAAAATATTTTTTAATTTATAATGCAGAAGAATTCCCCAAGGCACAGTAACATTAATAAGTTACACTGAAAAATATTTAGGATTATAAATTTCCTGAATTTCATTTATCCTTTACTCAAAAATGAATTTTTACTTATTCAATGTGAAAGATTGATAAAACTTTAATTGTGTTAATTTATTTTTACCCCTTTTATATTAATTTAATTTTAATATCCTATAATTTGGGAAATACATTTTTAATTGTTTTCCCCCAAAAAATATATATCTTGTGGTTAAATAGTTTTGAAAGATAGTGTTTTCTTTTATTTAAAATTGAGTCTTTTATCTTCTGTTATTGTAGAATTCTTTTCGCCTCTATCAGATAGATGTAAAACCCATACCACTCCAGGAATTTTTAATGTACTTGTTTTCTTCATAAATAATATATGTCAACTTTTTTAACTAAAGGAAACAGTGAAAAATATTATTATTATCAGCTGAAAGGAAACATTTTAATTATAGGGTAGAATAATAAATATACACATGCGTATGCATTTAAATATGATACTTCCCTTCAAAAGAATAAAAAGAGATATTTTTAAAAATTTCAGAATTTTATAAATAATCTTTTAGAAATGAGAACAACATATTTTAATTTTATATCCTTATTTAATTACCCAAAAATGCTACTAGTTTTAAATTCTTATGCTTGGATTTGAAAACAACTTTTTTCCATTTAAATTCATACTATATTAAAATAAGTAAATGTATAAAAATTAGAAGTACAAGTAATTAGTACGAAAATATTAGTAAATAACGATACACTTCAAATCAACAAACTATCTTTTTTTAATAAACTATTGTCGTTTAGGTGATATTGGAATTTAATATGGATTTTTGTGCAGAGTAACAGTTTTAATTTAAAATTATAAGAAACTCAAATATCCATATTTATAATTAATAAAATAATGAGAATATTACCCCATTAAACTTCTATTGAATCAGATTAGTATCTTACAAATTCTTTAACCACCCAAGGGGCTATTCTTTTTGTTAACCCAAAAGTATCGTACCTGACCACTTTTCAAAAATTTATCTTGTTTTTGCGTATATTTTTGTTGTCTGCTTTCACCAGAAACGAACCTAATTTTCAAAAATACGTCATAATAAGTTCCTCTTGAATTTTTTTATTGAATTGAAATTAAATATATGCAATATATATCTGATATCTGCTTTCACCACTAATGAACTCAATTTTCAGAAATTTCCCCCGATTTTTTATTGGATTGAAGTGAAACAAATATAAAAATTAAGTGTTTCATTTACTTATCGAATTATGTATTACCTTAAATCATATGTAAATTGGAAACAAGATATGATTGAAAATAAATAACATTATTCAGAATTTTTAGCTGTGAGGCACCCCTCTTTTTGCCTCAAGAATTTCAACATTTTAGTTAGACTGCTCTCGGGAATATTTTGGGGTTAAATGCTTTTAATATTGATTTACTATTCTTTACCATCTATGGGTCTATTGTTTTAAGTGGATCACTTTTGGAGTACCAGATCTCTTTTCAATTTTTTATTGTTTGCTTCAATTTTAATTACATTTAGCTTAAATATATTCAATTTAATAATTTATCTTTTGCTTTAATTTAAATTACATGTAGCTGATATAATAGCCAAATTAATAATTTATCGTTTGCTTTAATTTTAATTACATTTAGCTTAAATATATTCAATTTAATAATTTATCACTTCCTTTAATTTTAGTATTAGAAAAGTTTACTGTAGTCCATTTTTCGATTTTTAAACATTTATTTTAATTCTTATATACAATTTAATAAGAATTACAAAAATAGCATCCCTTAGATGGCTAAATCTGTTCTTTGCAAAACGTTGCATAGAACTTTTTAATTTTTTTGTTTCTAAATTATATTTTCAGAAGTGACTAAAAATCTAATGTACATTCACAATAGACTTCCTTTGAATGATTTAGAAGTGAAGTAGGGGTTAGAACTACTCTTTAATACACTTGCTAATACTAAAGATACTTGCTTTTCTATTGGGAAGTCACAATGTCAGAAATATTTTCATTCGAAGAAGAACAATTTCTATTATATTTACAACTATCCTCATATTCTCTCTCAGTGTTCAACCCTCGTTTATTTCTCCCTCAGTATCTTTTGCAAAGATTAAATAATCTGAGTATTTCTGGATTATATTCAGGACATTTTGCAGTCAGAGAGGGGAAAGAGAGAGAGAGAGAGTTATCTCACCGATTCTGAACAATCAGTTTGGCTATTTATATCAAATCGTCGGTGAACTCGTAGATGCATGAGTATAGTGATTTGAAAATCCCCTGGCTTTAACTGCCAAGATATAGATTTTGGGTTGAATTCATGCACTATAAATAATTATGCACGTAATTAGACACAAATATATATATATATATATATAAACGTTTTGTTGCAGAGCCAAGGAATCATAATATACTAGTAAGAAGTAAACAGTGAATATTATAAAGCAAAAAAAAAAAAAAAAACTTTTGCATGGAAGAGAAAACAATGTAAAAACTTACTAATGTCCTTCGACTTGGTTCTCTCTTTTTTACGAATGAAACAAAAGCCTAGTATTCTTAAGATTTCAGAATTGTACTCAGACTTCGTCAAACAATAGTTTTCACAATTCATTGCCTGTTATTAGAGAATGGATTTTTTTTCAAATTTTCAAAATTATTCTACGTATAATATTTTTATCCATGTATTATCCTGTTTTTATTTACATATAATCCTATGTTTTAATTTAACTTTATAATTTCAATACTTATAATATATACGGCACTCAATTTTCTTTTCTTCCTGTTTCTATTCATTACTCAATGTATTAGTCAAGGAATTCTTCTGCCAGCCTCTTCAAGTTAACATTTATGTTTGTTCTACAAAATGGCTGGCAATCTCGCCTTCTATGACGATATAAATGGACTTGTAAGAGTTATTAATAGTAGGTACACACATACACACAAATCAAATTTATAGAGACTCTTCAGAGATCTTACAAGACGAGTGTGAGAATAACTGGGTTACGTAATGGCAATACAATACTCTCTGTTTCTGTAGGACACTCACAACTGATGAAAGAAAATAGTACGAAAACATAAAGCATCTTCTTGTAAAAATTAACTATGAAGGACACAAATTACAAGCCTGTGGCGATTTTTAAATTTATAACTATAGTACCTAGTCTTCAGCTGAGTAATGCAAAGAACTGTTGCTTCATCTCTGAGTGGAACATCAGAGACAGAGCAGCACAATTCAAAATGAGAGAATGTCCACGAATGACATCATTGTAACCTAGATCAGGGGTATTCAACCTTTTAAACTTCGGGGAATCATTTGAACTTACCATTTTCTTGAAGTAACCCCTTCATCAAAGATAAGAAAAAATAGGATATCAACTATATTTATCCTATTCAAATTTCCATCGCTATTTTATCACAATAGAAGCGTCTTAATAAGATAATGAATGACAAGTACATGCTTTGGGGGAGAGTTATAAAATATGGCCCTATGTGAATAGCATACAAAAGCAATAATATTTTAAATAAAAACAAATTTTAAAAAAAAATAACTTAGCTGTGATTTTTTTTTGTATTGCTAAGTATTTTTACGTCTGGAATAAATGTTGAAATCTGCAACCTAATATCATCTTCAGCATCCAATATGTTTCTGTATTTTGCTTCGTCGCAGCATACAAAGAGAACGATTTTTCGCATACATAGGTTGAAGCAAAAGACATTAAAAATTTCACAGCTTTTTTGGCAATTTCAGGATATTCTTCTCTAATGTGATTCCAAAAATACATGATATCAACTTGACTGAAATTTAGTTTCAATTGAGTGTCGGTCGATATATCAATTTGTTTTTCTTTTTCTTGTATTGGGAGCTTGGAGTATCCTAGTCTTGAGAAGTTAGGATCCAAAATAATTTTTCTTTTTAAACAAGGACATATTCAAGAAATGTTTTTTGCAGATCTGATAAATGCTGGACAAAATTAATTTTTACCTTTTTATTGGGATTAGCGTTACCGTTTATTCAAATATTGTATAAATTAGAAAAGCATTCAATATTATCTTTCAAAAAGCAATCTGTCCAAAATTTCAATTTTAAAAGAGTGGCATCAATTTTATTTTATACTTTGAAAATAATTAAACAAGAGGCCAAATAAGTGGGCGATTCTTCCCCTCAACCAAAAAATGGAGACTATTATGTGACATAACATAATGTGTCTCGATTAATGTATTTGAAGCATGTGACTTTTACGAAATTTAAGATTTTATTTTATCTATAAAATATTTATTTACATTTAATTTTACAAGCAAACTGCCTTTAAGAATTCGATCTTATATAAAAATTAAAATTTTACTAAAACTGGCGCTTTGATTAAGCAAATAGTGATCTACTAACGTACATACAACTAGTACGTCTTGTGACGTCTAGTGACGTACATACAACTAGTGTATAATTTACATCATGATAAAGTGTTTTTAACTATAAAATTACATTTTTCATTATTAGAAGACTGTCTTGACGTCTCCTGTGCTGCTTGTAGTCTGTATTATATCATATATATGAGTGTGGAATAATTTTAATAATAGTTAATATATCTGGTAAACCTGATCAAATCCAAAGTTTTCACTATCATTTTCGAACTCCTCTAGTCAAAATTATTGAGAATATACATTTATACATTAAAAATATATACTTTTAAATTTGTCAACCAGTGTTATTTAGAAATATGAAATTATTACATACACTTTCAAGAAAAACTATCATTCATCTGATGCTTGTATTACCGAAAAAGCGAACGAGGAACATTAATTACTAGTTGTTACGAATATGAAAATAGTACAAATAAAACTAAGAATTTTGGACAACTAAATTACCTAAAATAACGCTTGCTACATATACAAAAATTCAAAACTTAAGAGCAAAAGTATTTGAATACTTTTCAAGTGTTTTGTTGTTTCTATACTATCTATTGCGGTTTGTTAGAAGTAGTAATTTTATTCTCAACCTTCAGTATTCATTGAGATCGAATATATTTCTTTGTTGCTTTGGTAATACTCTTTGCCCGCATTACCACCTCAATTCTTACCGTATGGTGTCCTTAAGAATCGGAAATTTGGTTTCGAATAGATAGAGTAACGAAAGAAAGAGAACTTTATCTGATCGTTGGGTAAATTACCCTTGGTTAAGTGAAATACGCCCCCAATACCTGACAAGAAAAAGAAAATGTACCAAGAAACAAAATAATCGAAACCAGTTACACACTGCAGAAAGATCGTTGAATGCATTTGCAAACATTCTTCACATTAATTTGGGTTGGTTCCCTCAATAATGCTTCTAAAGCTTTTGGAGATGCACACCTATTCTCTACTTCACGATAAAAATCTTCAGATTTAAGTTCAAATTTACAAAAAGTTTGAAAAAAAATGTATGTACATAATTATAATTATTCTGTAAAGTATAAATTGTAGCTAATGAAATGAATGCTGATTGAGGTAATGGAGTTTTTCTCAGTTCAATTGCTATCTTACATAAGCTATTTTAACACGTATGTATATATCAGAAATTAAGAGAAAAAGGGACACCCACTAGTATCCTCCGAAGTGTGATCACTTCAAAATATTTATAATTTATACTCCTAGTTTTTCTTGAAACTTATCATGCAACGTAATTTCATATAGAAGAAATATTCATTTATTTGAAATTTGAAAATAAATAATTTTCATTTTAAAATATGCAATAGTGATACTGTTTGGTCATGTGAAATATTTTATCAGTTAAAAAAACAAGAACCACACAATATTAACGCTACTTCTTGTACCTAAGTATAATTATTGGATCTGATACTGCTTAATGTTATATGAATTTTTATTTGAAGTTTTTGTACTACCGTATGAAAAAAAAAAGCATTTAATATTTACCACAACCACACGTTAATGTTATGTGATTCTATCTCAGTATTTCTTGAGACTGAAATAAAATATTCATACATCCATTTTCACACTTATTGTAGAGAATTTATACATCTAAATGAAGATAGAAACAGGACCTTGTTTTTGTATTATTAACCTTTAAAGCTTAGAGGATGATATATATTTTAAAAGACTTTTAGACTAAATAATTTATGTTCAAAAAATTTACATATATATTGGATTTTAACAACTTAATTTTATGTAATGACAGAAGAGATGAGAAGGAATACTAAGAAATGACCGAGATATCGGGATAAATTTTATTTTGCATATTAATTGATCATTAAATACATAATTTGTAAATTACTGCTGTTACTATTGATTTATTTGATTTCAGAAAACTATAGAATGAAATAGCCCGCAGTATAAAAAAGATAAGAGTTCACAATCTACTGAGGTATACACTAAACTCCGAGATTTCCTGTCGTGGGTAGCGCTCATTAAGAAAAAAGAGGGTAGAAGAGGGAGAGGGTAGAAGAGCTAAAACACCCTCGCGGGGATATATAAGATAGCGCTCGCTCGGTTGAAAAAGGGTAAACAACACATATTACACACGCGAGATAAATTCCGGAAAGCAAAACGAAGTATTTACCCCCTAATTTGCCGGGATTCAGAAATGAATTTACAAAACAAGTTGCTTCTGTACACAGCCGTCCTCAGACCCATCATAACATATGCATGTCCCGTTTGGGCGTATGCGGCTAAATCTAATATTAACATCCTTGAAATAACACAAAGCTCAACCCTTCGAATGATCACAAAAGCAAGATGGTATATAAGAAATAATGAAATAACTAAAGCCACTAAAATTCCTACTTTCAAAACTTTCATCCAAAAAAATTCTAAAAAATTCTTTAACTCATTATCTCTTACTAATAACACCAACATACTAAATTTAGAAAACTATATTCCAGGACACAACGCTAAAAGACCAAGAACTGTTTTACTCGACTCATACAACCCCCCTTAATTCAATTACACATTTTTTATATGAACTATAACACTTAACAACACATATAATACAGCTAATAACTCATTTTACTAACAGCCGCATACGACCCCATCAGTTAAACCACGAAAACAACTTGATTCAAAAAAATGCAGCACTCAAAAACACGGTCAATCAACGGGAGGGTGACCGATTGACGGTCTCCTCCATTTTTTCACTTTTACACAAACACAGCAGTCAGGAACAGCCAATAGGAAAGCTCCCCTCCAAGACTCACCATCCAATAGGAAAGCGAGGATCCAACACCACCCCTGACCGAAACTTTAGCCTTCAAGTCAATCATTTTACCAGACTTCCCAGACATCCAATAGCAAACCTTTTTTAAATCACTCTTTACAGAAAGTATTAATTCCAAATTCACCAAGTTTAAATGCTATATTTTCTCGACCCGAGCTTGAAGGCCGCTCCGCGGCCTATGTGCTCGATTAGCATTCCAGAGTATTCCAGTGTATTCCAGCTGAAAAAGGGTGCGAACTCGCACAGCCAACAGGGTAACGCTTGAACGTGAACATATATATTAAAAAAAACACTAGTAAGTGGAACAATATATTATTAGTTTTGACATATTGATAGAATCTAAACTAGCTGCAGCTGTTTCAAAGTACGAGAGATTTTACCAGGGGATACCTGGTAAAACTTTACTAGGGTAAAGTTTTAATTGTTGCAAAGAAATATCAGAAATATCTTGTTAAAAGTTGTTCTGATTATTAATTAACCCTTATGTATATAATGTTGTAAATTACAACAATTAATGTTGATTGGTTTGGTTTCGGGAAGTCATAAATTGAAGTAACTCGCAGTGTCATAAAATTTTCATTATTATCTTGGAGTATCATAAAGTTTTCATTATTACTAAAAAATAATCGAGATGGAAAATTGTTTTTTATTGATTATTCTTAAGACTTCTCTAGATAGTCTTCATCTAGAGTTATTCATTTTCCTCGGTGTTTCTTAATCTTCCGAGTCAATTGTCTTGATTGGAGCAGGGGGAACCCATTTTTGTTGTATTCTCATTCTTGTAGCCTTAGCAAGCAGACATTTATGTGTTTGAGAGAATCCTCTTTTTGTAACGAAAGTTTTTGTAATTATATATTACTATTATAAATTTTATTTAAATATTGCCTTAATCGTATGTTTTTGTTATGAATAAAAGTTATTTGAAATTCATACAGTCCACTTCTTAAATTGACTAGGTTTGACTAGACTGATAAACTTACAAACAAAATTTTTTCTTTGAAAATTTTAACATATTCAACTAGCCTTATCTTTGAAAATTTAGAAAATACGAATACTTAAAGCGAATTTTAGTCTCATTTTGGAGATATCTGTGTTTTAATATATAATAAATGACGTTATTTTACTATCTTTGTTTTATTACCCTTTAAAATGCTTTGCTTCTATAAACAAATGACTAAGGAAGAGAGTGATATAATACAGCTAAGTTCTTCTAGGATAGCTTTCGTCGGACATTATGATGCGATGATGATTATATCTTTCATTTGGAATAAATTTTTGAATAGTGTAGCATTTATTAAGTTGTTGAATGGACACTTTTGATAGTTCTTTTATTACCTCTAAGGATGTATTTGTGACGAATTTGTAAACATTACTAGCAGAAAAAGTATAACTTCTTTAATTATAATTGCCTATTACGATGTGTTTAATATCATATGGTCATCACATTTCTCTCGTGACTTAGTTCAAAAGTTAGGACAGTGAAATGCATGGTTAGATGTCATTCCCGTCATTTGATCTTCATTCAAAATTACCAAATCCATTACCAGTAAAGCCAAAGAGACGTTAATTTTAATCACCCAAATCAATTACTTTCCCATTGACACCGTCACATTACGCTAAACTTATAGCAGGGATGCGGAGATAAGGTGTCACCTAAGTTGTCGACTTCGTCATCTGACCGTGATTAAAAACTATAAGAGGTATTGGGTGTGGTTAACGGATCTTTGTGGTGGGCAGAGATAAACATCGGACAAGGTTCACTACTACAAACAAATTCGAGTTTACAAATTAGATGAAATTGGCAACATCACATAACTTGTTTTTTGAAGAACGTTGAATGGAATCCAATTAGAGAGGAGAAATTTTTTTGTCTGTATTTGTGAGATGAAAAAAATAAGAGTGGTTAACAAAAAATTATATATCTGATGAAAAATGGTCTGTTCTTTATATGATATCTGAAATACAGTACAGAGTCTCATAATTGAAGGTTCTACATAAATTTTGGTAAATTGGGAATGTTTGTCTGACCGTGTTAGTGCATGTTTCCTAAGCCACAAGAGTAACACATCAATCAATAAGTTCCGAGACTAACCCAGAGATGGCGCTCGTAGTAAACCAGTAACCAGGTCTTTCTAGAGTACTAACCTTTGCTTGAAACGTGTCAAAATTTTAAGTCGATCGGACCAGAAACAGCTGAGTTATCGAGGTTGGAGTAAAGTCGTTTTGTAGTTTGTTTAAAAAATGGAAAAAACCGAGTTTCGTGTTCTGATAAAACATTGTTTTTTAATGGGTAAAAACACCGTGCAAGCGAAACAATGGATTGAAAAATGTTACCCGGACTCTTGTCCATCAAAAGCAACGATTTGTCGGTGGTTTGCCGAGTTTAAACGTGGTCGTACCGACACAAATGACGCGGAACGCTCGGGTAGACCTGTGGAAGCCGTTACACCGGAAAATGTGAGTGAAGTGACAAAAATTATAATGAAAGATCGTAAAGTGAAGCTCCGTGAGATTGCTGAGATGACACAGATATCATATGGAAGTGTATTTACTGAAAAAGGTTTTTTGAAGTGAAGTGAAAAAGGTTTTTTCCAAGTGGGTGCCGCGATTGCTTTCGATGGAACAAAAACAGCAACGAGTCTATGATTCAGAAAGCTGTTTATCGCTATTTACTCGCAACAAAAAAGATTTCTTGCGAAAAAAAAAAAAAAAAAATTGGGGATAAAAAAAAAAAAAAGATTTGTGTGTGGAAAAGCGTTGGAACGATTGTATCACTCTAAAAGGTGATTAACAAAAGGTGTTATGTTGATGAATAAAAAAAAATTTTGCAAAAAAAATGTTGTTTTCAATGTTAGTCTCGGGAGTTATTGATTGATGTGTTAGCTTAGCTTACAATTAAAGAAGAATTCTGATACTACTGATGTTAAAATTAGAGATACTTATTCGATTGCGATAGGGCTGGTCTCCTGAATTGTTGAGTTTAAAAAAGGAATTTTGAAGTTACTTAAAGAAGTTATCCATTAGAAATAGACTGTTACCTAATTTATTTTTTAAAAACACCGTTCCATCAGAGTGAGTGTATTACACCACAAGTGCCATTTTACTGGGACCTATTTCCTATGCGGTTGTTCTAACATCATATTATAAGATATAATTTAAAACTTTTTCAGATACAGAAATTTTTAGCAGACGACTTCTTTGCTGTCAACTTCAGAAATATTTCTGTTTTTTCTTATGATGTATTAATTGCATTTTATTATTTTATGTTTTTTATTAAATATTGGTGCGAGTCTGTGTAAGAGATTAACTATCGTAAGTAATAATAAAGTATAAAATTACGTTTGATATTTGTGATAAAGAAATATTTAAATGTTATTACGTGTCATCTTGACATATTGATCAGAATAAATAATTTTTTTGCCAATCAAGCGATGTGTAGCTATATTGTGTTGTCTGGCTGGTTGCAATTTTTTTAGTTTTCGTCAACCAAGCGTGGTATAATTATACTCAGTTGTTTCACCAAACTGGCTAAGTTGATTTAATTATCCTTGCTAAATGAGTGTTATAAATGTGAGTTACTTATGGTTGTACGCTAATAAATATATACATAATTTTAAAGTCGATATAACAATTTTGCACTGAAAATAAACGACTTATTAATAACTGAGTGACAAATTGGTGAACTTTTGAGGTTATCATAATTTGCAATTTTAAATGTTAATACTATACATTCATTTAAAATATTTTGAATTATTCAAGTCATTTTTAATGTATATTGTTATTTATTGAGAAAATTTATGAGAAAACAAAAAATAACTATATTTAGAGTTAGAGTACTTAAACAAATTCTTCGAAAAAAAGACAAATCAGTCCTTTAAAATTATATTCCTTGAACATAACTACGAATTGATGGATTAAATTTCAAATTCCTATTAAAAGATTTGCTTAGTATGGCATTATTAGCATTATTAATTCGAAGTAGGAAACAAGATTTACAAGAGTTGGCAGAAGAATTAGGCTTACATGAAAAACAAGGGTTTAAAATTGTGGAAAGTTAGGAGTATGACTATAAACTTATTTTCGAATTACTTGGTACTATTAAAATAAAAAGGAAGAAAAGAAAGCGAGATAGAGAATGTCAAAAAGGAAGAGCGAGGAAAAAAACGTCGAAAACAGAGCGGGAAGAGAGAGAGCGAGTTAGAGCCTTTGAGAACTTGAATTGAAAGCAAGAACCACAAGTAACCTCTGATCAACCTAAGAAAATCAAAATTCCCGGTGTCATATCACGTTATAATCCTAAAGAAGATTGAATTAGAGTATATTTGATGGCATTTGAACACCATGCCAAAATTATGAATATATCGGCTGAAAACCATGTTATTCTACTTATTTCAATGTTACCTCCTAACATAATTCAACTTATTGCTTGAGAACCAGATGAGGATGAGAAGAAGTAATAATATGTAAAAACTTGATTGTTACAAATATTTAAATTCAGTGTGAAAAATTCCGACAACTATTTAACAAACACCAAAAAGTCTCCTAAGAGTATTTGATATTACTTTTATTATGAATTAAATAATTACTTATAACATATATATTGATTAGTTGGCTGGTTTTATTAACGTCGCACTAGAAGCAACACGAGGGCTAATGGCGAAGGACCTCGTAACTTTAAACCTCAGTCAAGGAATTATTTAGAGGGATGGTTAGATGTACTAAACATCTAAACCTTTGAACAACTAAATCACATCATATTGGTTGATCAAATTAAGAAGCGGATTTCTGTGGATTTTAAAGATCATTTTCGTCTATGGGCAATTTAACCATGAAATGCTTAGAAAATTTGGAATAAAAGTATTTTAACAAAAATAAAAAGAACCAGTTATAAATTTCTATGGTCATTTTTATGTACTAGAGAATGTATCCAATTGAAATATTAGTTTTAAATATAGGTGGGGAGGAGGAATAAAAGGTCAATTTTTGTTTTTCAGTTCTATTAAATTAAAAATAATACATGCGTCTGAGAGATTACAGATTATTTAATGAAATTCCAAGTATGTATATAATTAATTGATTCCCAAGAACTTTAACAATTTTATTCAGACTTCTATTATTCACTCTGAAAATGAAAATTCAAAATAGATCGCAGTGTAACAGTTAAAAATAAAATAAAGACAAGATTTAGGTTTCATATACTCTGTGTTTATTATTTTAAAATTGAGACAGTCTACGTCTCTCCAGTAAAAATTTTAAGCTCCTCTTCAATTTAATAAGATTTCAGAAAACTTAGATGGAAACTGAGATTTTAATGGCAACGACTCCAAGAGTAATATTAATATCACCCTTGACAAACAAAATCTTATCGAAAAAGTCATATAATATTAAGTCGTGTAAATCTGGCCATGCAGCTTGAATCCGTTCTTTTCAAGTAATGTTTTCTAAATCTCATTTAAGGACGGAAGATTTAAGATTCTTTCCGATCGAAATCTTCATCCGAAGCAAATTTGATTTAAAATCTCATTTTAGAGATTTGTGAAGAAATTAGAGTTAATTTGGAACACTGTCTAGAAGTTTGAGTCAGTCTGAAATGAGAATTTGAGAAAGGAACGAAAAAAGCAATTGAAATAAATAAACTTGAACCATTATTTGAAGACTCAGACTAGTTTCAAGCCGATTAAGTGGATTCTATCTGTAGCTCATTGATTGACATTATGTTGATTAAATAAAGTAAAGTATCTGAATTAGTTTAAGCAAATCTTCGTGAGGAAGAATCTTATTATGTATTTTTAACACATTTGCACAAAAGGATATATTTATTCTCTAGAAAAATAAACATAATTCTGAATTTTTTTTTCTTTAAATATAAGAAGCGGCAAAAGGAAAGTCTCTGTTTAAGTAGAAACTTTTCGATCTCCATAGCATTTTAAGTGCTTGAGCTTAAATCACTTTTTAT
The DNA here is from genome assembly GCA_019974015.1 of Nephila pilipes. Lineage (NCBI taxonomy): Eukaryota > Metazoa > Arthropoda > Arachnida > Araneae > Nephilidae > Nephila > Nephila pilipes. Next base: position 477,657 of record BMAW01073356.1, read on the forward strand.
TTACTTTTAATCACTTTTTAATCACTTTTTATTCGCGGTTTCTCTTCACTAACCTTAGCGAAAGCAATCAATCTCAATTGAAAGTCCCTAAGGTTAGTGAAGAGAAACCGCGAATAGCCCAATGTCACAAAATGACTTTCGAATTTTTAGCAACAGGAAGAAATATTTGTACTTTTAAAAGGCAATTTTTTTAAAGAATGTCACAGTTTTCTTTTGCTAAAGATTAATATAACTGCTTCTCTGATCAGTGTAACAAATAATGTTTAAAAAAATATATTTAATTTTTTTGCTGTATTTTCAAATAATGTAAACAGGAAGAAAATGTAATGGCGCATTTTAAAACCTATTTATTAAAAAAAAAAAAAAAAAAAAAAAAAAAGAATAGTTTCAAAATTGTTTCATTATTCTGAGTAGTGTTCGACGAGTGAAAAAATAAATATTAGATATTGCTTTTTTAATTTTTAATAAAAGAAGCACATACAGTGTGTTCTAAATAGTACTTGATCATACACAATTCGATACTTTCATTCCTAATTTCTATATAAATTTCATGCTTTTTCTTTTTCATTTCTTTTAATTTGAAGACCTGTGAAACTTCTCATTTAAATATTTGTATAATACGGAACAACCTGGTAAGAAACACGCTGCTTTGTGATCTTGGGATCGATCTTGGGAAAAGTGGGTATTGCGTCATTCGAAAGTTTTGAAATTTTTTCACTGTAACCGTAAAAGTGAGATCTCTTTTGTCTTACATCATAACAATCTCGAGCGAATACCTTTAAATAACAATTTCTGAAATTTCTTTCGATTGGTTGAGAGGATATACTGCTATAGGCTTATATATGGGGGAAGTTTTTTTATGACCACTCTGCACTACGAAGTTTGGTTGAAAGGTAATGCTTTCATGACAATAACTTTATTATTTGCTACCCGATTTTCAAAATTCTATTTGTACATGAAAACAACATGTTACCTGCATGTATTTCATTCGTTTTCTTTGTCCCTAAGTGCCGTTGTCGTGCTGATAATGGGAAAAAAGGGCAACCATATGGAGATGAGGTTGAAGCAACGAGGTGTCATGGCTATCTCTCTTGTACCTTGTGACTTTCACCTCTGAAAATCATAAGAGATGAAAGAACATTTTGAGGGACATCACTTTAGTTCTGACAACGAGCTTAAAGCTTCCATTAACCCGATATTACTCTCGAAGGGTATCACATACCCATCTCCTCGCATTTTTCAATATTTCTTCCTACCCTTTTTTGGAAAATGGGTGAATCCTCTTTTAGCTGACTCTAAGGTCATAACCTTGAAGGGGAAGAACCAGTGAGCGAATTCTAGATATATATATTTCTTTATCAGCTCTCCAGGTATGTCACACCCTGTGCGAGTTATTTCGTTACAGTTTTAAAAACGTGATCCCGTTTCTAATTGCTTGTTCGATATGGCGAGTTTTCGGAATAATGAAGAAGAAACACAGTATTTAGGATATTTATTAGATACAGTATCTTTGGATGAAGAAAGCTTTAGCGAAGATAATGAAGAACCAAACGACGTAGAATACAACCGTAATCATGATTCTGCAACAGAAATTGACTCAGACACAGAAGATGACGATGTAGAATATGATAATAGTTGTTTTATAGGAAGGGATAAAGAAACAGCTTGGAAAAAAGAGAAAATCCGTCCAAAGATTAGATCCAGATCTCTCCTGTTTTGACGATATTAGAACTCGTCAAAACAGAAGAGATGTAGATAAATTGGCTCCATTACGAGAGTTTGTTGAAACATTTGTAGAAAACTGTCAAAAATCGTATAATGTCGGAGAATACATTACTGTAGATGAGAAACTGGAACCATTTAGAGGGCGATGTCCCTTTCGGCAATATATGCCGAATATATACCATTGAAGCATAGTTTAGTAAATTTTGCACTCGTCGCTTCCAGATTATTTTATACGTGGAATATGGAAGTGTACACTGGTAATCAGCCAAAAGGGTTATTTGAAGTAAATAATACTCAAAGTAGTGTTGTAAAAAGTTTAATTAATCCACTTTATATTTCTGGGCGTAATTTGACTGTTGATAACTGGTATGCATCTTACCCATTGTCACAGGAACTTATGCAGAAAAAAATAACTATTGTTGGGACCTTGAGAAAAAATAAAAAAGAAATTCCTCCTACATTTTTGGTTTCAAAGAATAGAAGTGTCTTTTCTCTCCTCCATGTTTGGTTTCCAAAAAGAAACAACAATTGTGTCATATACACCCAAGAAAAATAGGAATGTTGTTCAACTTTCAACAATGCATAATAATGACGCAATAGATCCATCTACAGGAGAATTGAAAACGCCTGAAATCATCACAGTTTATAATTTAACAAAAGGTGCAGTTGATGTTGTTGATGAAATGGCCATAACATATTCTACAGCTAGAAAATGTAATCGTTGGCTCATGGTTATATTTTTTACTTTGTTGAACTTTGCAGCAATAAATGTTCGCATTCTTTTGTTACCTACGAAGAAACCCCCGTCTCAAAATCAAACCAGACGTTCATTTTTAAAATGTTTCGGATTCATGATTGTAGAAGAATACAAGAAAAATAGAAGCCAACAGGCAATGCTTCCACGAAATTTAAAAGAAAAACTAGGATCCACAGCTGAAGACATCGCACCACCTGATAAAAAAGCCAAAGTGCTCTATAAAAGATATGATAGATAAATGCCCAAATAAAAAGGAAAGAAAAACTAAATTTATTTGTGAAAAGTGTGAAAAACACATATGCATGGAACACATGACATGTACTTGCAGAAAATGTGCAGACTAATTGTTAGTGTTATTTTATAATATATATTTACAATTGTATTATTCTACTTTACTTTTCTGTTTGCAGGGAACACAGGGCATGTATATGCAGAAGATATGAAAACTAAATGTATGTGTTATTTTCAAATATATATTAAGAATTGTATTTTCCCATTTTTATACTATTTTATCTCTTTCGCAAGTATTCCGAGGTAGAAAACAGAAGTAAACGCCCATGAGTATAAGATACCCTACGCGAGTAATTTGTTTGTTTTTGTTGCGCAAGTAATGCCGGTTAAAACTTGATGTTAACAACAACCACCGGAATTCTTCTCCATCAGTTTGACCGATTCACGTCCTTTTGCTTCTTTTTCTTTTCTGGTAAATATTTTAGATCTCCACAATCAAATCACCGTTATTGAATGTATTTCTTCAGATGATAGCCTTATTTAAGAATGTGACATTGTACTTCTTATTGCAATTTTTGCATTTAAAACCAGCAACAATTCATTTGAATTTATGTGTTTTTCGAATTTAGTGAAAAAAAATTATGAATTATTTCAATAAATGTGGTACTAAACATTTCAGTTTGGCTTTTGCAAGAGATCTAGGCAGCTTTGGCTTTTGCAGAAGGTTTCTTTCTCCTTGGCCATCACATGACTCCTCTTCAAAAGAAGCGTTCGTCATTTTCGAAACGCACTCTCATCAAACACAGACACTTATCACGAACCATTATCGAAAGAATCCTTTGATTCTCATTTGAACAGACATTTTGAACGCTCAACAATCATTTGATGGATTGGAGCACCGCATTGAATCCTCCTGCCTCTGGAGTAAGCTAATTCTATTCATCAAAATATTGCATTTAGAATTTACTTAATAAACTGATATTTGGTTCAGATGAGTGTATTCATTTAGCGTCTTCTCGTTTAATGTTTTTACTCTAATTTATAATTAAGGGTTCATTCATTTGCTCTCCCATCACTCTTAATATAACGATTTATTTCCACTAATACTATCGCTGGCCTGTAACGGATAAAGCATTTAAATCAAAAGTATAAAAAAAAACTTATTTTAATATATTTAAACTAATTTTAATTCAGGGAAAAGAGAAGACTCTATATAAGAAGAGCTATAGAAGTAGTTCCACAAAATATCATGGGATCAGCTGCATGTGAAATGGAATTAGCCTAAAAGTCCTCCATATAGTATGGTATGGAAAATTTCAGAGGGTCCGGATTAGTAAAAAGAGTGAGATACCAACACATGTGCTGCCCTTGTAAATTGATTGGGGCTCAGAAAAACAAGAACCGTTGCGAGTAGCCCTCGTGTAGCTTCTAGTGTGACGTTAATTCAAATTAATTCAGACAAAACAACAGAAGCATAATAATCTAAAACAGTAATTGAGAGATAGTTGAACATCGTTTTAAGAAAAGCTGCTTTCATATTAAAATGTAAAGGAAAAGACCATCTGGTGGTAGTGTGAATTTGTATAGAAGCGTTGAGACTAGATATTCTAAAGATGGAAGTTTTAAGAGACTTCTTAATGTATGAGGTATTTAGATAAAAGAAAAGGTGCATGAATGAATATCTGAAGAAGGATTTTACACTAAAGTAGAAATTTAAATACAAATGGCTCACCAGTTAGTAGATGAAAAAAGATTAAATAACTAATGTGCTTTGATTTTTTTGCATTCAATAAGAAATTTTAAGTTCTCATATGTGATTAGATCAAGGGTGATGAACCTACCACCTTAAGGTCATCAATATAAGATCATTTCGGATCATATGATAGCTAAGCTATTGGATAATTTTTTAATTATATATATATATATATATATATACATAATTTGTATGTTCATATTCACTTTTTATCCCTCGGTAAACATGCATTTAAAATGAAAATACAATTAAAAACTTTGGTAAGTCATAAACATCAGTTTAAATGCTATTTATATTTATATTTTTACTCCGGCTATGATCAAAATATCTCAATTACATTATATATGAACATAAAGTGATTTAAGAATTTATTAGAATATTAATGTTATCAAAGAGAATATAAACTGGGATCTTAATATTGCCATAATAAGGATTTCAAAGTCGTTTAAGAACTGAATTAGTCTTAAAAACTAATCACTGTATTACTCAATACAGTGTTATCTTATTATTAATTCCTATTGATTGAAATCATTTTTCAAGCAAAATTTGAATTCTAAGTCAAGATATTTGCATTATCTCAAGAAGATTCTTAAAAATATTTTTTTCATTAATATTCGAAGGAATATTAATAAATTATAAATACATAATAAAACACTTAATACTGATATGATATATATAACCAAAAGCGATTTCATTACAGAAATAAATTAAATTTTCTTTTCTGCTTCAAATACATCAAAACGTTCTAAAATCAATACCAATATATGACGCATATTCGTGAAACTTTATTTCATAAAATTACTTCGCTATGGCAAATACGTTTTAAAGTTATTTCCCATTAGATGATCAGAAATACACGTATTTCAGCTTTTAGGGAGGTTCAACTTCAAGTTCGATAAAATATTTCGCTTCGTATTGAATCAAAATTCTTTCCATCATGCACCAAATGTAGAAGATTAAAGGAGAAAAAGTAAATGTGCCGCTACGTTCACGCTCTTTAGAGAACTGTAATATTTGATTTCGAACAAAAGAAACATTGCAATCTCGTGTTACTTTAATAAAATGATTCCAGAGAGAAGCAGAGTTATTTTCTTCGACAACATTTGAAAGCTCCAAATAAGTACATGTCTTTGAAATCGAGCAAAGTGAAAAAAGAAATATGACTGTAACTTCATCCTTTACTTATAATGACCCTAACATAAGAGAGAAATAATGCTAGTAAATCGATGTACACAAATGGAAATCGAAAGAAACTCGTTTTAAATAAAACAGACTTTTTAGATGTGCTGCGAGGATAAAATCCAATATCCAATTTGTTGAGGTATTTAGAGGTAGAAAGAACGTTCTGCAATTTCATGTGTATCGTGATGATTTTCGAATATGCCTTATGTTACTGCGGAGTAAGCTTTCAGCGTTGTTGCGTATAAAAATGGGAGTATAAAATTTGAAAGATAACTCACAAAAGTAATGTTTAAAATATAAGCTGGAACAAAGAAATAAAACTACTAACTATAACCGACGAAGAAATGTATTTATAAATAATATTAAGTAAAATAAAAGCTACATTAAAAATGAGGTTTTTTTTTTTTTTTTTTTTTTTTTTTTTCAACTTTGCATTTTCTTCTGTTTCAACCCTTTTGCAACGGGCGTGTCATACATGCATCGACCTCAAACGTTGGGGGAGGAGTGTTATATATCAATCACCATCTAAATTGACTCTGTGGCCAAGTATGCAGTATATGACTTTTGGATAGACTATTTAAATATTATTAATTTCTGCGAATTAAATTTTTATTTATTCAATTTATTTATTCATAATTAATTCAATTTATCATTAAATCATTTATTTATTAATCATCAATTTATTGAATTTAGTTATTATTAATTTATTATTTATTATTAATTTATTCAATTTATTATTTATTATTAATTTATTCAATT
>BMAW01073356.1:489131-537296 GCA_019974015.1 Nephila pilipes
AACCCTGGACCAAGGGGTCCGAAGTTGACGGGCCTACCAATCAAGCCGAAAAGATATCTCATCGGGCTGGTTGAGTAAGGCCTTTTAACTTCTAAGAGAGTCGCTGCAAAAGTTTTCTGATCCGTATCAGTCATTATCACTTCTGCAATAGAAAAGCATCTAAAACAGCTTTCGTGAAATAGCTTCACGAAAAACACACGAACAGCATCTATTATTCACAAAATATAGCTTCCCCATTTTTTTTGTATTCATGTATTATTTATCATTCTATCATTTGTTTACTTTCGAAAATATGGAATTCAGACATCGGATGATTTCTTTTGAATAACACTGTATTTCTTCATCATGAAAAAAATAGAGGCCATGATCAAATCGAGGACTCATCCTTAACTGATACTATTACTCAAGGCGTTCCCGATTCTGTCGGCAATAGAAATATTTTGTAGGGAGCAGCAGGACATTTAAAAGAATTTCGGGTTAAACTTATAATTAATGGTGAATGAAAGAAGACGGAAAAAATAGTTATAGCAGAATTGATGGTATTCAAGATAAAAGTTTTACGATAAGAATTTCAAACCAATCGGTAAAACCCAAGAAAATAGAATAAATCCCAAAAGCTAGAAGAGATAATGTTTTATATTCATTGAATACAGTCACAAAAGCGTTAATTGTCGTAATAAAAATGATGCTTTAAAGTTCTTACGTTTGTATCTTTTGGATATGTTGCAAGAAACTGCTTTAAAAGCGACAGAGTTAGAACTTCAAAGAGTAATTCAAGAAACTTTTTGAGTAAATTGTATAAAATGGTTGAAATTCAAGGCGAAAAAAATAAATACTCCAATCGTTTCGGGAAGCGATGTAAATTTGTTATACTCTAATAAGTATGAAAAAAATTGAATCTCCTGAAATCTGATTGTACAAAATTAAGAGGTGCTATTCATGAAGAAATAAAGCCAAGAGGTTAGTTTAACGCAGAAATATTGATTAATAACTGCACAGTCGATACTAAAATTAATGTGTTAGATAAATTTTGAAGCGAATTCTTTAATGTTAGTAATGAACGTCCTATCTCAATTACAAAATATCGCTGAATAGAAACTAAATGCATTTTCAAAGGAAAAAACAAAATTCAATTGTTGTTTTACACAATGTGTCGATGAGGAATTAAGTGTGCTAGACGTATTTGTAAAACCCAGAGTTCTGAAATCAAACGATGCTAGAAACGAATCATCGACAGGACTGTGTTATGTAATGATATCGATATTTCTATTAATAACTGTGTCATTATTATCAAAGTAAGGCGGGCAGTAAAATTTCTTAATCTGATTTAGACAAATCAAAGTGAAATTGAATTAAGGACGTTTTAAAGTGAACGTTGATGCGAGGAGCCTTGGAAAAAAATAAAACTTCATCGAGCTGCAGGCAGCGAAACAACGAGAGTGGTCAATGAAAGAAGTACGCGCGCAGTATTTACCGTAGAAGAATTCAAAAAATTAATTCTGTGAGAACGCTGACATCATTCGCGTGGAACTCATCACAGGAATTCCATGCGTAAAGAAAACCATACAAGTGAACGCAAGAGAAACCGAGTAGCAGAGGCGAGAATACAAAAGTCGTTGACGAAAAAAGGCAAGACCGCGGGAGATCACAGTTTAGAAGGCGTTCCGCAAAAATTAAAAAGAGAGATCGTAAACAAGAAGTGAGAGGTCAAACACCACAGGAAACATGTAAATTGCTAGAAGAGAGTGGTTTTGAAAGGGGAAGATGGATCAGGGGACAATATAGAACGACACCATTTCCTCCACTCTAGAGAATCAATTTAGGGGGGAAAGGCGTTTCAATCCATCTGCGTAATAAATTGCTTATCTACACCCTGATACTAAGACCTATCCTGACCTATGCTTGCCCAGTCTGGTCGCACTGTGCTAACACAACCCTTGATCTCTTAGAAAAATCTCAAAACTCAACCATAAGAATGATAGTAAAAGCCCACTGGTATATGAGAAACACAGATATCAGATATTCAATTAAACTCCAACCACTCAAAAACTTCGTTAAAAACTCTCAGTAAATTTCTTCCAAAAAATAGATTCCTCAACCAATAGAACTATCCAGGAAATTGAAAAATACACCCCACTTAGAAATAACCCACAACTCCATAGAGCACGAGAAATTCTAATTCTCTAATTTACTTAACTTCCATAAAATACTGCTTCCGCAATCACACTCCTCACACAAAATCACCCCTACACTCCCACCTATATATAGTGAAATAGCACACCTCACCATCGACCAATCACAGCACGCGCTCTCACTGCGACCAGACTGGACAAACAAGCAGGAACTCAATAGACTACTGCTGCAATATCTTAAACTTTTAAATTAATAACTTCATTTTACTACTTATAATTGATTAAACTAAACTCCACTACTTTTATTAACTAGTGACTTCCTTGTATTTTTATAATTTACTCAGTATAAAATTTAACTAAAAAGTAATGTTCAAAAGCTATTGATCCGTAAACTTTTTATAATTTTTATATTTTAATCTTAACTTCTGGGCAAATGTAAAACCATAGTTCAGTCTCACTTCCAATTAATAGCAAATTCACTGGGGATTAAAGCCCGAGAGGGTTATGTACCCCAATAAAAATAGTCGGTTTGCGTACAACCGCTCTAACGACGGTCCAACTTCAGATTTTGGAAGGAATCAAAGCGTGGGACATGGGTAAAATTAAACACCACCAAATCACCTGTCTCTTAGAAGACAGGGTGCAGGTCGGCCAGGCAAAGGGTCGATAATTTTCTTCAGCCTCTGCTTCTATTTTTTGTTTTTATAATTCTATTTCAGGAATCTATCCAGCCCTTAAGATCACGGATACCACAGGAGAACAGAAATAATGTGGAATTGTTAATGTTTAACCATTAGGCTACAAGAGCTGTTAAACGTTATTTCATTTCAATTACAGATGTTCTAAACTATTACTTTTACGTTACAGGCTCCAGTTTATTAGGTTCAGTATGGTAAAAATATCCAATATTATATTATCTTTGGAAAATACTTCCATTACCCGACTATATACTTGAAGTTATTATTTTAGAACTTATAAAAAAGCCTTTGTTATTTTAGCCTCTATTACGTTATTTTCTCAATATATATTCTAAGATCCTGTTACTGTCGTTACATATTCTATGAGTATATTACACAAGGTGACCGCAATAGCCAAGTGATCTTGGTCACGAACTCGCGTTTGGCGTAGTTTTCGTCGATTCGAGGGTTCAAGTCCTGTTGCTTATAATGACCCATCGAGTGGCGAGGTTGATGCTCGTTAAATCTGTTGAGGTTCTTAGTCCTCTCGTTAATGTGGGAGTTTGAAGAGGTTGGGTTTCCAACTTAGGTGTCGTCCTCTTCACTTGACCGAGATCGGAAATTACGAGTTCCATTGCCAATAGCCGTCGTGTTGCTTATAAACGCGACGTAATAAGCAATCAATCTAAATTAATATAAGAGTAATCCATCACCTTATGTATATATATATATATATATATATATATATATATATATATATATTACTTTTTAATAAGTTTTTGAATTTCCTACTATTTTTAAGCAAATTAAAATTTCCGTAATATTTATGAAATTATTCGAAAGAGACACCCAAAAGAATCTTTTATAGGCCTAAATTTTACAACACTATCATTATTTTGTACGTAAATAGTTGATTCTGCTGTGTCAATCTAAAAAAAATTCTAAATTGTACCAGTTATGGGAGAAATCGAAATTTATTTGAGTTATACATAATTCATATTTTTTAACATTTTAAAAAGTTTATCACTTTAATTTTGAGACTTATAATTTTTATCTTTAGAAATTTAAAAACAACTTAAAGTGATTAAATCTTATTTATAATTATTGAAGGTATTTGAATTCGTCTAAGGGGTTCACAAGTGATTTAGACTTAAAAAACAATTTTGTATCATAACTTATTTCTAAAAAAAAAACAAGGGGGAAAGCAGTTACTCTCATTTTCATAAATATAACAGGTGTATGCAAAACTAACACATCAATCAATAACTCCCGAGACTAACATTGAAAACAACATTTTTTTTGCAAAATTTTTTTTTATTCATCAACATAACACCTTTTGTTAATCACCTTTTAGGGTGATACAATCGTTCCAACGCTTTTCCAAATCTTTTTCTTCCATTTTTCTTTTCTTTTTCCGCAAGAAATCTTTGTTGCGAGTAAATAGCGATAAACAGCCGAATCATCGACTCGTTGTTGTTTTTGTTCCATCGAAAGTAATCGCGGCACCCACTTTGGAAAAACCTTTTCATGTCTACAATTTTCTGAAGGATAGTAAATACACTCCATATGATATCTGTGTCATCCTTCAGCAATCTCACGGAGCTTCACCTTACGATCTTCATTATAATTTTGTCACTTCACTCACATTTTCCGGTGTAACGGTTCCACAGGTCTACCCGAGCGTTCCGCGTCATTTGTGTCGGTACGACCTTAAACTCGGCAAACCACCGACAATCGTTGCTTTGATGAACAAGAGTCCGGTAACATTTTTCAATCCATTGTTCTTCTGTAACGGTGTTTTACCCATTAAAACAATGTTTTATCAGAACACGAAACCTGGTTTTTCCATTTTTAAACAAACTACAACGACTTTGCCCAACCTCGATAACTCCAGCTGTTTCTGGTCCGATCGACTTAAAATTTTGACACGTTTCAAGCAAAGGTTCGTACTCTAGAAAGACCTGGTTACTGGTTTACTACGAGAGCCATCTCTGGGTTAGTCTCGGGAGTTATTGATTGATGTGTTATATACATGGAAAACAAACAGTTTAACACTACTAATCGGGGTCCTGGATTCATAGGAAAGAGTGCAGTCCTTTTCTAAATAACATTCTTATTTATTCTAGCATAGTACGTTAGAAATTCATACGCAAACTTTGAAAAAGTCGGAACACGCACCAAGAATCGAATAACTTACCTACAAGCCACAATAGCTGCACAGCATGATTCGTATCTAAAGGGACATTTTTTTTTCTTTCATAAATTAGTTAAACCGTAAGTGGTTATTAACATAATAATAGATTTGTATATTTGAAAAAAAGAGCTCTTGATTGGACTCTAACCCACTGTGTTATAACGCCTTATCTATATCTCGTATTACGCCACAGGAGCTGTAAGACATTGATTAGTTCCAATGACATCGGCTTAAGGAACGATCTTAAACAATAAAAAAAATTCCTTTAAGTGTCTCTTTAGAACAGAACTTCTAGTGGGAATTAAACTCATAATCTTTGCTTTCGGAATTCCATGTCATATAAATTAAACAACAGGACCTGGTCAGAATCAAAAGATTCCATTAACATTGGTTTCTTGAATTAATTTAAAATGTGAAGGTGGGCTCTATCACGATTTTCCCTTCAACTGACTTCGGGACTTTTCTGCATGAATTGTTTAAAAGGAAACCTCGCCTAATAAAATGAAACGTGATTCGTGTAGATTCAATTGAAGTTATGAAGCGCAATGAATGGCTTGGATAAATTGCATTTGAAAGCAGCGGAACGGAATTAGTTGGTGGTAGAATTAGTGAGAGTGACAGTGAATCAAAGTAAGACGTTGGAACCAGCCGTTCATAATCTAAGGAGAGATCAGATGAATTCTAAAAAAGACAGAAAAAGAGTTCAGGATTCGAACCCTTTAATTCCAATTAGTCTACTCACTCGAACCTGAATACGTTGGTAAGCGATTAATTAAATTATATTCTAAGTTTTAGTTTAAAAGTGTTTAGGGATTTTAACTACAGAGAAAGCAATATTTAACTATTGAAATTTAATATTCAAATAGCTGAATAAAAATAATTCGGTTAACATCATAGTTGAATTGAACTCTCCTTTCTGTTGACTGTGCATTTTTATGATAAACTAACCAAGATTAATAATGGAAAGTAAAATAACTTGTAATAAGATAGCGTTACAAAATGAATGATTGAATTAGTTAAACCCATAGTAGTGAATTAATTAAATATGTACACAATATTGTGTCTAACACATGGCTCTTTGTATGGTTCTCGAAACAATAATCTTTAGATTTGGAGTCTAACGTTTCATACAGTTTGTCGTGGGAGCTGAATATCTCTGAATGGTTCTAATGATATTGCTTTTATAAACTAGGTTTGAGCTGTAAAGAGGTCATACACAATACTTGGCGGTGTGTGTCTAAAGAGTAGAGCACCCGATCTATCACGATCCCTAATTTTTTTTCCTTAATCCCATTGCGTAAGAGCAAACCATCGTAGATTCGGGATGAACAATCTCCATCACCCCACGGTCTACATTTGTTATATTTTTTCTTATATTTCTTATATTTATTCTTATATTCATTATACATACTATTGTAATTTACAGCTATTCATGTTGATTTGTTTTATTTTATGGAGCCTTTGATAGAAATAACCTGCAGTATGGTGAAGATAGTAATCAATCTGCTGAGTTTTACATTGACGGCATTCGAAAGACCAAAAAAACACTCGGAGAAATGTATAAATCTGGATGATGGAACTATATAGAGAAATCTTAAGAATAATGAATGAAAATTAAGCTTTTATCTGGAATACTTTTGGTAATAATTAAAATTTTACTATAACCCGTGATAATAATTAAAACTTTACAATACTTTGGATTACATTAATCTACGACTTACTGAAGCCAAACTAATCAACATTAATTGCTGTAACATACATCATTATGCACATAAGGATCAACTAGTATCCAGAATAAATTTTATCCGTATATCTGGGTTATTTCTTAGCAATAATAAAAACTTTATGATACTCCCTCATAGTAAATTAAACGAATTTTAGTCGAGTCGCGCGAATTTAACTGAGTAATGAATTGTTTGTCCGGATGTGGCTTATGGATGATGTTTTCATAACATCATGAGTTACACAGAGCCAACACTGTGATCTATCGCCAAATATTGTGTTTTATTATTGGAATACGAAAATTATCGCTAGACTTGTGAGTGAATGGTGTTACAGTCCAAAGCTAGTGACGTCATTGCCGGAGCAGAGGATGGTGGGCTTCTGTTTCAATCTAGATCATAAGTACGTTCTCGTGAATATTAAAAAGCACTGACTAATAATTAAACGAGCCGACAAATTTGAAACTGAATGAATAGTTAGCTGAGATGCACTCTTTGGGAATTAATTATTTAAACTCGTTTGACGTCACGCTTGTGAAAAATTAAATGAGTTAGAAGAATCTCGAGAAATATCAGTTACAAATTCGCAAACAGAGCCTTTAAGAAATATGAAGTTTTAATTATCTGGTTTAATTTTTTTTTTCTTATATGAGTTGATTTCTTTTGAAAAAAGATTGAGAAGAAAATGCTTTCTGAGAATTTTGTTTGCTAAACCAAAATTGTTGAATAACTTGTTATTATGAGATGCTAAGATGCGATTTTAATTTTATATAATTACTCTTATTTCCATATTCAGTTACTTTCCATTTACACTGTCAACAGTTCATTGGATCCTTTGAATTATACCATAATTTTCCCTTTAAATGATGTTGTTCTACTAGATATTTATGTACAATAACATATATTTCTATAGTTTAATTTAAATAATCTTTTCCATAGAACAGCAGTTTCCAACTTTTATGCTGCAAAGATTCCCTGAAAAAGAAAAGTTTTCACCCCTCCCCACCTTTTATTTTTAATAGATATGATAATTGTCATGTTTCAAATAACAAAATAATTACTGAAAAAAAAAAAAAAAAACTTTAAAGCTACAATTAACAGAATACTTACAAGGTTCAGCTATTTTATATACACTCATGCATTTTTATATCATACTCTTTCTAATCATTTTTTTATAATTTTGTGCGAATTATTATGAATTTAATTCTTACTAACAAATTTTGGCGCCTTTCCTAGCAAGAACCTCGTCTCTGAGGTAGGAAACCGCTGTTGCAGAACAAGCATGTCAAACTCATTGATTAAAATTGGATAAATAAACATAGTTTAAATACATGTAGGTCTCCATAACTAAATAAAAATATGTGTTGAATAAATAAACAATAAATGAATTTACACTTCGAAAATAATGAAAACATTGTCACATTTCGAAAATGTTTCTAATACAAAAGAACGCTAAAATTGTTGTTTTCTTGCAATCTAAGTCTCTTTTCTCTGGTATTATCTCTTTTCTATTTTCTAAAAATCATATTCACAGTTCTCATTTTTAAAAGTACCCCAGGGGGAAACCAATAGTCCTGAATCTTATAGGAAATTATTTCCTTTTATAGATGCAAATAAATACTCGCTCAAATAAGTACTACCAAAAATTGAATATTTTTATATAAAATTAACGAATATTTAAGTAAGGAGAGCTTACCAGTTTAAAATACATTAACTAATCAAAATTGATAACTAAAACTTTAAAATAGTCGGAAATTAAAAATAAATAAATAAATAAACGTCTGTATTAAATAATGCATACGAAATTTTCAGTCTTACTAGCCTACACTTAGTGTACACTTTTATGATCTCAAGAGGGAATTAACAACTAGCTCATTCACAATATTTCGATCGATTTTATTGGTACAAAAACCACTTACAGCTTAAAGATAATAACTATATTTGTATCATAATGATACATTTATTTCTAATATTTAAAGCATGATATCTCAAACATATATGTTTGTACGTGTGTGTGTGTATGCGCGCGGGCAGAGAGAGCTTTCCCCCCCCCCCTCTTTAATTCATTTTGGTCCTGGGTCTTCTCAGACATTTTTTACATCCTATTATTCTTATTAAATATCATCCTAAAAGAAGCGATCAAGTAACTGCTATCATGTTTTTGCATAAGGTTTTTAAGTTAGTAAAATGATCACATCACTTTATCACGGGATCCTTAGCAAACTTCTAGAAGGTACTAAATATATGAAAACTCCAAGTTTCTTGGATTGATGGCTTGGACTGTCCAGTCCACAATTTTTTTTTTTTTTTTTTTTGTACATTCTTTCAATATTAAAACGAATATTCTTTGTGGTGAAGCTGCTTAAATTTCAGCAAAATGAAATAAAAATATTACATGTATTCACTGCATTAAATGTGCATTAAATATTATATATATTATAAATCTTGAAGAAAACTCTATTTTTTGCGCCAGTATTAATTTATATTGTGACTTAAGAATTCCTTTTGAAAGAAAATAATTATCTGAGAGTGGTTAATTATCAAGAAAGTATTTAAAATGATTTATTATAAGAGTTCAAATTTCTTTTCAGTATCAATTAGCTTTTATATTTGATGTCGCAAAAAAAGGTTATAAACATTCTCAAAATCAAAATACAAAATTTTCTGAGTCAAAGTATTTTAATCTGTAATTGCCACTTTCAAATACTTTTAACGCGTCTGAAGATTACTTTATTTTCTCTTCGTTTCTTAAATAACTGTAGAGAGAAAACGAAATATTTTCCTTCAGATAAAATTCTCTGCAACCCGAAAATCGATCAACGTAGCGCCACCTAGAAGTGATTCAGGACGTTCATTCCAGTTATTAAAAAAAAAAAGCTGAGAAATTCAAAATATTAAAATGGTAATTACGCGAAAACTTTTTATATTAAAGTGCGCAACTTCTGGGATACAGTAGCGTACAAAGTATTTCGTCGTTTATTCAACATATATATAAAGGTGCCACCAAAGGTTTTGCAATTTCGATAAAATTAAACTTTCTTTTTCTTTTATCTCGCATAATTATTCCCTAACTTTCATTTTCAAGTATTGGTCTTCCTATCTCCTTTTTCATTTTATTTTTTGTTCATCTAAAGATTTAAACACATTTACTTTTTTCCAGTTTGATAAGTTTTTGAATATATATTCCAATTTTCACGTAATTTTAAAGTTTTTAACTATTTTTTTGGATCAACAAACGTCAACAAGACAAAATGTGTTTATTGCAGTTCCTTTTTGTTTTCAATTAAAAAAAAAAGATCAAAAATAGATCAATTATATTCTGGTTATACATAATTTTAATTTTTTAATGCTTTGTATTCTAAAAGTGATCAATCCATTTCATTAAACAATTAATGATCATTCATGTAAATAAAAATGAAAATTCTATTGTTTTTCAATATGCTAATTTGATTCGTCAAAAGTGATGTAGGACAGCTATTAAGTTATGCTTATTTTCGTTTAAAAAGACTAAGTGAATTAATTTTCTCCTCTAATAATAACATTTGGTATTATTAAATTTCTGTAAATTAACAGCTCTTCACATAAACACATATCTGGTAAAATTGTATAACATTATACTTATCACTCATTATTATCATTGCTCATTATCATTTTCATTAAATCATTAGGCACAAAGGCATTAGGCTTCTATTATTAATTTTAAGAAGAAATGAACTTTTTTACAGAAAAATAATTTAACACTTTTATTAAACGATAAATATAAAATTATACTCAACTGTTTATTTGCTTGTATTTTTACTTTTACATTTTGTAAATTTTTATTTTAGAACACTGAAAATAATTGAGCTGTTTTCATTTTCAGTAAGCAAACATAAAACTTTCAAAATAAATCTAAATTAGATTTCTCCAATATCTGCCAACAAATGTTGCAAGTTTCATTTATCATCCCACTTTTCCGAATATTCTGAGGTATGATAGGTATGAGGTAACTTTTTTTCATGGTGCGTTGTAAAAATTTCGAGAATATGTTCAGTAAACTGAACTTATGTGAACTTATGATGTTGCCCTTGTCACTTAGTGAAGCTAGTTCTTGTTTTTGTTACATTATTTTAAATTGTTTTATTCTGTTCTACAATGTCTGCTTCTTCCAAGGAAGCCTTGGTTGTTTTCCGAATTTACGAAAATAAATAGGAACTAAAAAGAACTGCCTTTTCAAGTTTTTCTTTACAAACTTTCTCTCTAAGCCATCAAGAAGAGATGATAATTTAGAATTCAAGAGAAGTTAATGTAGTGCAGACTTCTCCTGAGGAAAATATTGCTATTTTATTCATTAGTCGTTGA
The DNA here is from genome assembly GCA_019974015.1 of Nephila pilipes. Taxonomy (NCBI): domain Eukaryota; kingdom Metazoa; phylum Arthropoda; class Arachnida; order Araneae; family Nephilidae; genus Nephila; species Nephila pilipes. The sequence goes on from BMAW01073356.1 coordinate 500,197, forward strand.
CTTTGAAAGTAACAAATTTAATCTATATTGAAGATTAGATTTACTTTTTCAACTTTACTCTTAGCAACTTTATTTTCCTTATTTATATTTAGTAGTATTCCATTCACCTCAAATAGAAGTTAATTTTTGTTATTCCTCTGAAGTTAAGTATTGTAAATGTATTTGATAAGAGAAAGTGAAAGAACAATTGAGCTTATTGCGGTTCTCTTCAACAATGACGACAGATGTTATAATGCCTTAATACAACATGAGGCGGAATCCCTTTTGGTCTAGTTGCTAAGGGCATTGAAAAACAAGACTGGTCAAGTTTTCTTCAAACCGACAGATCGAGGATTCTAATTACCCTCGTCACTCGATGTCACAAGACCTCCTCCGCTACGAGGTATGAAATCCATTCCTATACTGGCGAAAACATTATCACGGTGAAGTAGTGATCCAGGACCTGTGAACATAAGATGTCAGCATAGCCTAGATCTATTGGTTGTACATACCCCGACTCATACTTGCCTTTGTGTGCATATTTTCTGGCCATTATGCATGCGTCAAATAGACCCTCCATCTCAACTAGAGACAGCCGATGACGTCAAAGGAAACCATCCAAATGACACTCAATACAACAGAGTGAGGATGCACATAAATTGCAGAAATGATTGGAAAACAACCCTCTCTAAATATTATTCAGGAAGTTCACTGGTTATTCTGCATCATCATGATGATACTTCGGGGGAGTATGCGGCGGTTTTCTTCGTTAATGACGGTGGAACTTGAAATGCCTTAATAATTAACCTGAGGGAAAATCTCATTTTGGCCTAGTCCTTAAGAGCACTGAAAAACAAGACCAGGTGAGCTTTCTTCGAACCAACAGATCGAGGGTTTGAATAATCCTTGTCACTCAAGGTCTCATCACCACCTTTTCCACCATGGGGCAGAAAACCCTTACCCTTACTGAGAAAAATATCGCTGGGCCGGAAGCACTTAGTCTGGTTCTTTGTGAGTCTCAGGACGAAAACAAACAAATTCAGAAAACTCAACCAATGGGAATCTACAGGAGTTCTACAACTTTAGCAATGCTCGAAATTAAAAGATTTAACACGGTTAAATAGCCCCTTAGATAGCTCAAAAGGCACTTTATAAAAAAATACTTTTCAAATTTGTTTTTTTTTAATTGAAGCATATCCATCACTGAATTTCGCGGAAAATATTTCGATCCAGTCAAATATGTAGTTGATGGCGCCTCTGCCCTCGTTTTGAGCCCTACCAGATGATGTGGAATTAAAAGACAGTTTGGAATTTGTGACGCCTGCCCAATCCTGGCTGCCTCTTGTGCCATAGTTAGATTCAATTATTAAACACTAAGACACAATAACCAATCAAAGAGACACTAGAACAATATTTACGGAATTTATTAACTTCTATTTACTATAACAGCAACTATATATGCTCTCCAGGGGAAGATTTCTACTACCCAAATTCAACCCACCAATAGTAATCTAACAGACTCTTACCACTAATCCTTCCTCGACTGCAACTCAAACTCCGCAATTAATGTAGCAATCTGGAACACTAAATCTCTGTAAATACTACGCCTTTAATCCTGACGTCTATTTCAACCTTTCTTTTCAACTCCTCCTGCAACCTCTCTTTCCACTTCTTCAGCCTCTCTATATTTTCTCCCTCAGCTTCTTTATAACTTCTCCTTCAGCTTCTGTATCGCGACTTTCAGTCGGAGTTTATATATTTCCTAACTCTCCCGCTTCACTTCATTTCTACCTGTTTTCTATCTGTATATTCACGTTTCATTTTTGGTTGGGCAAAGGTTGTTTAGCAAAAGCAATCAATCTCAATTAAAGTCCCCAAGGTTAGTGAAGAAAAACCGTGAATGGCCCAATGTCACAAATTAACTATTGATATTGAAGAAGAAACGTTAGAATTGAAAGTAAGCTTTCTTGTATTTCTATCTAAATTTCTAGATGAAACACAAACTGTTAATACTTTACCAGAGGGTAATATTAAATTAACGGATTTACCTCTGTCAACTTTTAGCGGTAAATTCCAGGAATTTGAATTATTTAAAACACAATTTATGAATATAATTGGAAATAATTGTACTTTAAATGAGACTCAAAAGCGCTGTTACCTTAAAGATGCTCTTAGAAATGATGCCTCTTTAATTCAGAGCGATAAAAATAGTTTTGAATCACTTTTGAAACCTTTAGAATCTCGATATGAAAACAAGAGAACTTTAGGTAGATATTCATATTGCGGAAATACTTTCTATTTCAAAAATTCATTATGAAAATCCCTCCCAAATCAGACTGCTAACGGACACTGTTCGAAGTCATCTACGCTTTCTAAAAAAATTAAATATGATGTCTAAGTTACTTTCGATGCTATCTTACTCCATATATTAATTAAATAGGTTGGTAGAGAATCTTAAAGATTATTTCATCTAAGCTTAACATCTGCAGATATACCAAGCTTACGAAGTTTTCTTTCGTTTTGGGGAAATAGATGTGTTCAATTAGAATCGGTTAAAATGAACGATTTCCGCTCAAGAAATTTTCCAATAAAATATAAAAGCACTAACGTCAAAGCAAACAATTCGCCCCGGTTTAAATCTCAACCAGCTAAGAGTAATCAAAGTAAAAAAATGCATTTACCCTAAGCACGATTGTTTTAATTCACTCTATAAATGTGCTAAATTTAAGAGTCACCCTCTATTATGTTACAAAGACTAGAACTAGTCAAAATTAATAAAATCTGTAAACGATGTTTATCTTCGGATCATTTCGATCACTGCCCTAGTAAATATTGATGCCTCAATTGCAAATATAAAAAATTGAATGCTATGCATAATATATTACTTTGTGAATTTTTGACTCTCTCAAATGCAGACAATAAAAAAAAAATAAAAAAAAAAAACACAAACCACAACTCTTGCTTCCTTCGCTATTCCAGACAAAACGGAACCACTCCCACTTGTATCGTTGACCTCGAAACAAGAGTATGGTATTAATCAACAAAATACCAAAGGTTTACTTCATACAGCAATAATTTACGTGCAAGGAATTAAAGAAAAAATAAAATTGAAATGTGTTTTCGATTCCGCCTCGGAGAATAGCTATCTAACTTTAAAAGCAGCTGAAATGTTAAGATTAAGCAAAATAAAAATATATTCTACTATTCAAGGTTTGAATAAAGCCAAATCAAAAATAAATTATGTGACTAGAACATCTGTTTCCAATTTTGACGACACATTTCGTTTAAAGGTAGTTTTTTTCTCACTTCTGATATAATTAAAGTGCATCGTTTCAAAAGGCCTAATATTTCAGAAATTAGCATACCAATGGGTTGCGCTCTTGCTGACAAATATTTTAAACATCCATCAGAGATTTCTTGCTTGTTAGGAAGAGAATTTTTTTGATATTTTCTGCCCAAACCAAATACGGCTAAGAAACTATAATATAAGATTAGTTGAACCTAAATTCGGTTTTGTTGTTGCTGAATCTTATAATGATGAATCATTTAATGAAGAATTTTTCTCTCATAGACATTGCTTTTTTTCAAAGGGTGCAAGCAATTTGGATAAAATTCTACGTTCCTTTTAGGAAACGGAAAACATTTCTGAAGAGAAACCTATAATTAGTGATGAGTTTAAATTTTGTGAAGATCATTTAAAAAAAAAACACGTTAGAAAACTGTGTGGTCGATATTCTGTGTCCCTACCTTTCAAACAAAATATATAATATAATATAAAAAAAAATAAAATAATATATATATATATATATATATATATATATATATATATAAATCTTCGGGATTCTAGGACTGTTGCGTCCAAATGCCTATTTCAGCTTTAGAGATGATTAAACCGTGATCCCAAATTAAAGGTTTTTTATACTCAATTTATTGAAGATTATCTTGCGTTAGGTCATATGGAAGGAGCCTTAAATATTGACGAAATTACATCTGAAGATGGATTCTTTCTCTCGCATCATGGTGTACTTAGATCCGGAAATCGTACTCGTCCCTTAAGAGTAGTGTTCGACGGCTCCCAAAAACTGATTAAAATATTTCTCTGAATGATGTTCTCAGTAAGGGTGGTGTTATACAAGAGAATTTGTTTTCCAATATGCTTCGTGCTCGAAAACATGCTTATTTCTTCAGCTGTGACATCCGTCATATGTTTAGACAGATTGAAATAAATCCCGAAGAAAGACATTTTCAAAAACTCCTCTGAAAACAGGATCCAAATGAACCTGACCAAACTTATAAATTAAAAACAATTACTTACGGTACAACACCTGCATGTTATCTATCTACATGAGTGTTAAAACAACTTGCAATTGATGAGGAAGATTATTTTCCCATCGCAGCTAACATTGTACGACAAGACGCGTAATTAGATGATATTTTAACTGGATGTTCCAATTTGAAGGCACTTGAAATACCTAAGTCAGAACTGGTGCAGTTATTTGAAAGTGCTGGAAAGTCTCTGCTCAAATGGTGTTTCTCACATTCAAACAGTGATTTGCCTGATCTTCAGTGTGATCAATTGTCTGAAGAAGACACTGTGAAAACTCTGGGTATTTTGTGGAATAATTCTTCTGATACCTTTTGTTTTAAAGTTCAAATCGATAATAATTGTGAAACTTTGTGCAGCAAGTCAAGAGTGACACAGCTTAAAACTCTAACCATTCTCCGGTTGGAGCTCTCTGCCCGTCTCCTGCTTTCCAAACTAATGAACAAAGTTTAGGCTGCACTAAAAATGGACATTTCACAAGTGAATTTGTATTCTGATTTCACAATTGCTTTAAGTTGGATTAAAACCTCGCCTCACCTTCTTAAAATCTTTGTGGCTAACAGAGTTTCAAAAATTCAAAATCTAACTGAAAACTTTTTGTGGCATCATATATCTTTCGAAAATAACCCAGCGGACTCCCTGTCGAGAAGTTTGAATGCAACATATCTGGTAAACTGTCATTTATGGCGGAAGGGTCCCAACCTTTCACAGACTGACGATGATGAGCATTCTCAGAACAATGTCACTGAAATTCAGAGGAAGCTAAAAAGCTTTTCTTCTAGAAATTTACTCCTTTTAAATCCACTCGACTGTTTTAACACAATTGTTTCTGTAACCAATAACTTTCGTAAATTAATTAGTTATAAGTTTTATTTTAAGGTTTTGCAAGAGTGCTAGGTTATCATGTGGTGAACGAGTCATTGGTCCTCTTTCACTTAACGAGCTTGAAAAACCCAATCTCTGGTTACTACAGTCTGTTCAAAAAGTAGAATTTTTTAATTACATCAAAAACTTGAAAAAGGGTGAGCCTGTTCCACGAAACAGTAAGTTAGCCTCGTTAAATTGTTTTATGGATAACAATAATTTTATTCGTATTAGAGGAAAATTCAAAATTCCTCTTTGTTATTCAATGAAAAATATCCTATTGTACTACCTAGTAAGCATACAGTAGCCTTAATGGTCATAAAATATTTTCATAATAAATACCTGCATATTGGATCTAATAACTTGTTGTATCATATTCGTCATAAATATGGGCCACTTAACGGCAGAAATAGAACACGTATAGTTGTTCATAGTTCTATTACATGCTTTAAAAACAAGCTTACAGCGTTAAATCAAATTATGGGTAATTTGCCCAAAGAAAGAATTACTCCCACTTTTCCCATATTCCAAATGTGATGTGGATTTCTGTGGACCTTTTACGGTCAAATTTAAAAATCAGAGTAAGGGAGTTCTCTATAAAATATACGTTTCTATTTTTGTATGCATGACTACCAAAGCAATCCATTTGGGCTTTGTGTCCCACCTTACTTCGAAGGCTTTTATTGCTTGTTTAAAAAGGTTTTACGGCAGACGAAATAAAAGCTCTAAAATGTTTTCAGATAATGGAAATACCTGTGTAGGTGCAAATATTGAATAAAAAAAACTGCATGATTTACTTAAATCTCCTGATGAAACATTAATGAATTATTATAATGACGAACATACTGAATGGCATTTTATACCTCCTAGGTCTCCTAATTTCGATGGATTGTGGGAGAAGGAAGTGAAATCCTTCAAATTTCATTTAAAGCGAGTAGCTGGAAATTCAAATTTAACTTTCGAAGAATTTATCACGTTACTTGCTGAAATAGAAGCTGTTTTAAAATTACGACTCCTAACCCCACTTTCATCAGAATTAAATAATTTTGAGACTTTGTCCCCTGGCCACTTTCTTATTGGTAGACTTATTACTGAAATTCTCGAGCCACAACTTAAGTGTTAAAGAAAATACACTGTCAAGATGGCAAAGAGTTAATTCGTTATCCCAACAGATTTGGAAAATTTGGAAAAAAAGATTTTTCAAACAATTTTCAAGAGAGAAGCAAATGAAAATTTGCTAAAGATAACGCTGATATAGGTACTTTAGTATTGATAAAAACAGATAGAAGTTGTGTCTCCTAATCTTAATGGTAGCTGGAAATTCAAATTTAACTCTCGAACAATTTATCACGTTACTTGCTGAAAAAGAAGCTGCTTTAAAGTCACGACCCATAACCCCACTTTCATCAGAATTAAATAATTTTGAGACTTCGTCCACAGACCACTTTTTTATTGATTGGCCTATAAATGCCATCCTCAAGTCTCAACTCATAAATGTTAAAGAAAATACATTGTCAAGATGGCAGAGAGTTAATTAGTTATCCCAACAACTATGGAAAATTTAGGAAAAAAAAACTATCTAAACAATTTACAAGAGAGAAGCAAATGGAAATTTGTGAAATATAACTATGATAAAGATACTCTAGTATTGATAAAAAATGACTCTCTTCCAGGTACGAAATGGCTCTCGGCAAGAATTAAAGATGTTTTTAAAGGTAAAGAAAATAAAATAAAAGTTGCAAATCTTAAATTTCCTGATGGAAAAATAATTAAAATTAATAGTAGAGATATTTAAATTTTATTTGTCAATTGAAAATGTACTCATTTTCAAATCTTTATTTTATAATGTATGTGTTAATTTTTTTTTGTTGCTTTACTTGTACTATTTCATGTATTAATATCTTAATTGAATTCATTGTGTACTTCATTTGAAATTTAATTTTGTATATATGTGTATTGAAATTTGTATTTCAATGGGACCGGGATGGTGGCACATCTGCCCCTCCCTATTTCGATGTAACTGGGCGCCCTCTATATCCTATTTAACTCACACTCTTCCACTTACACTAGCGTCTGTTAATAGCCATAGCACAATACGGAAGACCAATAACTGGACGAGTCTACTTAATCGCAGGGATTGGAGGAATTTAGCTGAGGTGTTTCGGGAATTTCAAGGTTTGGGGATTTTTTCCGTATGGAACCTTCTATTGCATTGGTAAAGTAAAAACGTTACAATCAACCAGTGCTGGAGATTATTCATTTATCATTTTTTGCCCTTGAAAATGAAAAAGAATTGCTTTGGGAGCATTTGGGGCATACAAAAATACAAACGTATATTTTATAGAGAACTCCCTTATTCTGATTTTTAAATTTGCATCATCATAGTGTAAAAAAAAAAATGTGTGAATTTTAATATCCCTGCAAATCTTGTGAAGATTCTTTTTTGTTGCAATCCTAAACGTTCAGTGGCACAAAATTGTGTTTGTGTGTCTTCTGAAGTTTTTGATGGAAGAACGACAATATCCAAAAGAGATGTTAATGCTTTTCAGTCTTCAATAGGTAGTGATAGTTTGTCATTTGTATATCATGTCCAATATGCATAGACTAGAATTCAACTGTTATTTCAATGACTTCTTCGTGTTCTTTTCTGACTACTTTGATGAAAGCCAGATATGTTTCCCCACATTAACAGGCACTCCTGATGTAATTATGTTGATTCCTTTCTGCTTTTAAATTTTCTATGCCACTCCTATGCAAAAATAATTATCACAAAAGATGTTGTCATGGCACCTGCCACTTCTTTTTTCATAAATAATGACATTGACTTTTTTTCATTCATCAAACTCCCTGTCAGAGTAAGAGAAATATATTTCAAACTTTAAATTTATATCCTCATGAGATTGTTTGGTCAAGTCTAATAACACTCATACTTGAATACACGCTACATCAACTGTATAATCCGCACAATATGATGGGTGAAATTTCTTTAAGTAGACATTAAAGCTCCCTTTCTGTAAAAATGTCACAGATTGTATATCTCACATAGCCCTGTGAAAGAGCTGCTTTTGCAAAATTGCTGGATCAGACATTTTCACTTCAAAAAACAAAGCTCTAATTAATTACAAAAAAAAAAATGAGTAGGTAGAACTCCTGATCATTTCTGCTATTAAACAAGATTTTCTTCTATGTATTATGAATGATGACCAGCTAAAACTATAATTATTGGAAGTCTATGAAGAACAAATATGTTCGATTCTACCTATGGCACCAACAGATTCCACTCTGATTGTTAGTGATGAAAACCATGAAAGATTTCCAGTTGTCATCTGTTACTCAAACAAAGTATGTTGTGAAACTATTCTTCCTGTTTTCGAAGAATTTTTTAAAGAAACTGCGGACTTTAAAATCAAAAGTATTTATGACTGATGATGATCATACCTTTTATATACATAATGCATGGTTAAAAGTTTATGAGGAATTGTTTACTATGCAGCTGGTATATCTGGTGTGACTGAAAAAGACAATTAAATGCTAAAATAAAAAATGGAAGGATGTCATTGAAAAGAAATTTAATAAGATTTTACATGGAACAAATTAAGTAACTTTCTAATGCACATGTACAATTAATTTGTGTAAGAATATAAAGAAAATGAGAAAACCAAAACAATCATTGATTATTTTCAAAAATTCTATAGAGGATGACAATTTGTACCTATTGCTAGAGTTCATTGAGTTATTAACACCAATAGCAACTCAAATAACACATGGATCAATAAGTCCCGAGACTGTGCGGTCGTTTTTTTTTTGCGATTTCCTCCTTCAAACGCACCAGAAAGTCAATATAATAATCACTGTTGATCGATTTACCTTTTTCGAGGTAGTCAATGAAAATCACGCCATGCGTATCCCAAAAAACTGACGCCATGACTTTGCCAGCTGACTGCTGCGTTTTCGGACGCTTCGGACGGCTTTCGCCAGCTGTGCGCCACTCAGATGACTGCCGCTTCGACTCTGGAGTGTAGTGATGTATCCATGTTTCGTCCATGGTCACGTAACGACGCAAGAAATCTTTTTTGTTGCGAGTAAATAGCGATAAAGAGCTTTCTGAATCATCGACTCGTTGCTGTTTTTGTTCCATCGAAAGCAATCGCGGCACCCACTTGGAAAAAACCTTTTTCACTTCACTTCAAAAAACCTTTTTCAGTAAATACACTTCCATATGATATCTGTGTCATCTCAGCAATCTCACGGAGCTTCACTTTACGATCTTTCATTATAATTTTTGTCACTTCACTCACATTTTCCGGTGTAACGGCTTCCACAGGTCTACCCGAGCGTTCCGCGTCATTTGTGTCGGTACGACCACGTTTAAACTCGGCAAACCACCGACAAATCGTTGCTTTTGATGGACAAGAGTCCGGGTAACATTTTTCAACCCATTGTTTCGCTTGCACGGTGTTTTTACCCATTAAAAAACAATGTTTTATCAGAACACGAAACTCGGTTTTTTCCATTTTTTAAACAAACTACAAAACGACTTTACTCCAACCTCGATAACTCAGCTGTTTCTGGTCCGATCGACTTAAAATTTTGACACGTTTCAAGCACAAAGGTTAGTACTCTAGAAAGACCTGGTTACTGGTTTACTACGAGCGCCATCTCTGGGTTAGTCTCGGAACTTATTGATCCATGTGTTATGAAGAAACTAGTGGTAAAGTTACAAGAAGGTTAGATAATTCTTTTTCAATTTTTCTTAGTGTCATTGCAAATAATAATAATGGATAAAATTATCTCATGGAACGAGGCAAATTAATTTAAAAAATATTATTGATACAACAGCAGCTTTATAAAAGTTTCTCTGAAAGGAAAAAATATTTTGCCATTAAAAAAACACCTATTGTTTTTTCAGCATTAGATGTGAGAATTGCAACATATGCATCCATTCCCTCATTTGCACTTATATTGATTATTCCATAAGATTTCTTATTTATAAACATATACATTTTGTATATCAAAAATTTAAGGACAATATCATTTCTTTCAAGAATATTGATACAACTGATGAAAATTTGCTTGTAATAAATGAGAACGCAAATAATTTAAGACTAAACGGAGGCAATCTTTAAAGAAATTGAAAAATCTGTTGTTAACGTTAAATTTGATGAACAAGTCTCTTTTTCAGCAAAGATACAGACAATGAGGAATCAATTTGCTAGTGTTAAAACTGATAAAGAAAAATAATACAATAAAACTATGGATTCTTTTATAAAGGGTATACATCTTTCAATTCCTAGAATGTCTCCTAACATTATTAAAAATTTCTGGCAAATAAAAATATTACATGTCAGAAACAACAGCAAGAAGATTTAAGACCATTTAAAAAGCAAATAAATTTAATGTAAAACCATTTTTAACCAGATAACCAATAATATTATGTAAAATTTCCTATATTTATAATTAGTATTTTTAATATTCATTGAGATATGAAATCATGTCAATCTGTTATTCAGTGACCAGCTACATGCAGGAACACAACTTATATTTCTTTCAGATCTCAAACACAATCAAATATACAACATAATTTAATATTTCAAATAGCTGCACTGACTGGTTAGAAAGAGGTAGTCATTAGAAAAGGATGCAAAAATTAGTCAAGTAAATTAATACTTGCAATGCACACTAGTATTCACTTTGTTATATAATTTTTCATTCAGCATTTTTAATATTCATGATAACATGAAATCATGCTAATGTGTTATTCAGTTGCCACTTATATACAGAAACAATGTATTTCTTTCTTTCACAATTTGAACGAAATGAAATTGACAAAAAATCATCAACTGTACTCTTTTATCGATAAAAAAAGTTAGTTTTTATTAAAAACTGAAATCCTTATGGAGATATATCCATTTGCTAAGTTTAGCCTTTTCCTTTGATTTGATGTCAAAATAAATTTCCTTTCTTTGAGCCATTTTAAATGGAACATAAATAATGTAAGCTTCACTTTTCAAAAGTGATGATCCCTTTTTAAATTCATTTAAGCTTATTTAATAATTAAATTATGTTTGAGAAGTAAATAGTGTTCTATATAAGCGACATTTTTACTTAGAGAACTTTTTTTGAATATATTCTGGAAAGGAAAAATAGTTTTTATCACTTTAGTTGAAAAATATGAACTATTTAAATTAATACTTGGATTATTAGTGAAACATTTAGATTTATTTTAATTGAAAATGTGTGGATTATTTAGATTGTCTTATATTCAGCATCACTATATAAATTTCTTATTAATGTGAATTATTATTTAGATTACTTGTGAAGTACTTTGATTATTCCCTTATTATTTGCATTTCTGATTTATTGATTTACTTAAGTTATTTGTGCAGTGTTTAGATTATCGTATAATCTTATTCATATTATTTTCTTAATATTCATACTATTTGTATACATTTTAGATTAGCAGATTAGAGTTAATTTCATTTATCTTGTCTTCAATTTGCAGTGTCTTTCCTAAATACACTCTATAACAAAAAAAAAAAAAAACGATACACCAAGAAGGAGCTACCTGATTGTAATGAAATTTCGAAAGCAAAGACATTTGGACCGAACATGCAAATGATTAAAATATAGTGTCCAATGAATGAATAGCGGGAGCTACAGTTCATCGGAACTGCGCACTCAGAAGGTGTATATAAGAAGCGATTCTCAATCGGTTGGTCAAATTTTTTGATGCGCTGCTATTTAGGATACCTTTCAACGACTGAAAAGTTGCCCCGCCGCAGGATTCGAGCTCATTACGAGCAACTGTCAGAGTTTTAAAGAGGTCGTATCAATGGATTGAAAGAGACAGGTTGGACAAATCGGAGAATCGCTCGTCATATGGGGCGAAGCGAGGCGGCGATTAGAAGTTGCTGTCAATAATGGGTGAATAATGGCAGATTTCAGCGTCATGATGGTAGCAGTCGACCTAGGGCCACAGCATATCGAGAGGACAGAGTGATTGTCAGATCAGCTGTCACAGCGCATGATTCATTGTTATCAACCATCAAACGTGCGACCGCAAACGAGTGTCCACCATGACAATTCACAGACGGCTGATAGAGCGAAATCTGCGCTCGTACAGACCGCTAAACCACCTGCCACTCATACCTGCACAATGTCGAGCCACATTGCAGTGGTGCTTGGCTCGATCAGGTTAGAATGATGCTAACTGGGAACGTATAGTGTTTAGCGACAAATCCCGCTTCTTACTGTGTCCTGACGATTATCGAAAACGTGTCTGGAGACGCCCAGGGTAGCGTACCGATCCTGCTTTCACTATTGCACGCCACACAGGCCCTCAAACAGGAGTTATGGTCTGGGGTGCCATTTCCCTTGATAGCCGGCCTCCTTTGGTGGTCGTTAGAGGCACACTTACAGCACAGCGGTACTTCGACAACATTCTGAGACCTGTTTTGCTAGCGTTCCTTTTGCAGTATCCTGGCCTTATTTTTCAGCAAGATAATGCCAGACCACATACGGCACTTGTGTCTATGAACTGTCTTACAGCTTGTCAAACACTTACTTGGCCATCCAGATCTCTCTTCAGTCGAACATGCCTGTGGTATGATGAGATGGTGACTGCACCTACTAGGAAATGTTGATGAACTAGCCTGACAACTGGAGCAAATCTGGCAAGAAATACCGCAGGAGACCATCAAGGAGCTTTATCACTCTATGCTACGTTGTTTGGCAGCTTGCATCCAGGCTAAAGGTGGGTCAACACCTTATTGAGCTTGTTATTTTGTAATTGAGTAACTCTGAAATAAATCCTTCAATTTTTCTGAAATTTCAATCGTTTTCTATTCTGTACATAATTTTCCTATCCATCCATATTCCGTTCTCCATCGGAGAACTCCTTCTTGGTGTGTCGGTTTTTTTTTTTTTTTTTTTGTTTGTTTGTTATAGAGTGTATAAGAAAATTCTTCCAAAAACAAAGCATTTTTGTTTTTCTAATGGAAGGATATCGGGAATTATGATGTCAATGGAATAATTAACCAAGTTTTTTGCGCGTGTTTGGTTGATAATAAAATGCTCTTTCTATAAATATGACTTTGCACCAAAATGACCAAAATAATATTTTCTTTTTAATTTTTATTTAGAAATATTCTCTGAATTATTATCTTTCGATTGATTTATTACTTTTGCATGTACAAGCACGAGAAGTTTGAAAAAAAAACGATATTGAAAAATGTAAACAAAAAAAATTGGGACTTGACCACGCTCTATTTTTAGGGATGTCAATAATTTTATGTTTTAATTTTTTTATCAATACTTTTAGAAAACTAATTTTATTTCATTTTAATCATAATTGTAATATTTTAGCTTTCTTTTTTGAAACTACAACCTTCATTACAAGCGATTTGTTGTTGATATATAATATTTTATTTGTAGTGTCGATATCAGACTAATTATAAACACATTTTATAATGAAAAAAAACCCTGTCTTTATCAAGATTTTCTTTTATTATTGTTTGAGCTGAATTTGTTGAAGTTTTTAGTGTTTACTTTCTTGAGAATTGAAGATTGAAGATAGATTATTGTCGGGTGAGAAAAAGTAAAACGCCGATGTCATTCTAAGCAAAAGAACAGTAAACGTTGGTGTAGTGATGCAGTGAATAAAGCTGATACTACAGAAGAAAAATTTGCTGTTCCTAATATCAGAATTGAACAGTTATCAAATGTTGAAAAGACTGGTTGTTCCGATAATCTCCATTAATTTCTTATTTGTAAACTTTCTATAAACTAGTAAGCTGTTTGACAAACTGAAATGTCCGGAATGTGACAAAAAAACTTTAAAGCTTGAACGTGAGAAAAAGTTTGGATCTTCTTACTCTTTAAATTTAATCTGCAGTTCTTGTGCTTCTGAAGTTTGCGCTGTAGAAACATCGAATGAAAGGCAAACATATATTGTTCCTGATATCAATTTATGGATTACACAAGCATTCTGCAACATAGAGAAAGGTTATGCAGCCATCAAGAAATTTTGTATGGCCATAAATATCTTGCCTTTTTCATCGAGGACATACAGCAAATGTATTAAACTTCTTCACAAAGCTTATGGTGTTGATGCAAAGACTATGCTAAAAGAAGTACATACTGAAGTACGAAATGCATATGAAGTACCTGCTGATGTCCCATTTGTCAACATAAGGATTTCTTTTGATGGTAGTTGGTTGACACGAGGCCATACATCTTTAATTGTTATTGGTTGTGTCACTAATATACTTACATGCTATGTCATTCACTTTGAAGTTATCTGCAAAGTATGTCGTCATTGTTCCATAGCAAAAAGAGAACTTGGAAAGTCAAGTGCAGAATTTGATATGTGGTTTGTAGGGCATAAAAATGAATGTGATATCAATCACACCGGTTCATCGGGTTCGATGGAAATGGAGGCAGCATTGAAAGTGTGGGAAATATCGAAATCATTAGTATTTCTATATTCTACATTATTGTCTGGTGGAGATTGTAAAACTTTCAATTATTTATCTTAAAGAAATATCTATAAAGTAATATAATTTTGGGGGTATTGTCAAAATGAAAAAGAAGAATGCGTAAACCATGAAAGTAAGAAGGTTAGGCACTGCATTACGGAATGCTGTGAAGGAATTGAGAACTCGAAGCATCTCTTTAGGTGGGAAAGGTTATGGAACTTTGAAAGAAACTACCGTAAAGAAATCAACTTATTATTATCAGAATGCCATAATAAAAAAAAGGGGATGCTTTTACCATGAAAAGAGCAATATATGCCACATTGCATCGCAGCATTTCAACTGACAAAAATCCTCAACATTCAAAATGCCCAAAAGGTGTTAGTTTTTGGTGTTTTTTCCAATATGCAATAGCAAAAGGAGAAAAACCAGGTTCCCACAAACTGCATGTGGGAACACCAATAAAAGAAATCTTTTTGTCGCATATCCTTTCTATTTACCAGTGGCTTACTTCTAATGAGCTCTTAGAAAGGTGTATCAATTTGCGTTACACAAATTGCAAACGGAAGTTTGCATAATATGATTTGGTCGAAGGGTCCAAAAGAAATATTTGTGCATGAAGATCTTGTGAAACATAAAGTAATAGAAGCCATTTGTGAATTTAACTAAGGGACTTTACGAAGTGTCTAGGAGACACAAAAAGCTATATGCATAAATTTTGGAAAATGCATGCATAATCTTAGTGTAATACTGGAAACACGAAAAAAAAAATGTTTAGAATGAGTTGTAAAAACTCCAAATATCAGCATGCACGTAAACTGGTAAAAAAAGCAGTTTTAAAAAGAGAAACATTAATGATGAAAAAGGAAGGTGTTTTATATAAACCAGAATACTTTTGAAGTGTAAATAATAATGCAAATCTGTTTTGCAATTTTTTTTCTTTGTAAAAAAAATGTGCATGTATATTTAAATTAAGGCAATTAATATATATTTTTCCTTATTTGTGTTTTTATTTATTGTATATTTCCATCTGAATGTAATATGGGTGGTATATGAGGTACAAAATTTTAAAAAGGATTGTATTAATTATTGTTTTACATTATCCTTCATTTTTCGTGTTCGTCAATTGCAATTAATACCCTGAAAAATGTTATCAGTTATTAAAAATATCTAATGAATTTTTATGAAAATGCTATTATTTCTAAGAAACATATAGCTTATGATATAAAAGGGTATTTTAAGTTAATTGAAGCTTATACTATTTATTTTTTCAGAGTTATAAACTTTAAAAGGGTTTTTCTCAGTTTGAGTTTTTTCGATACATCATTGCATTTAAAATGTTACTCCTCCCACAAATATTAAACAATCACTTCCATTTTTTTTCTGTGAGTTATATATATCATATGTAAAAAAATTAGTGATCCATTTTTAAAGAAATGTATACTTTTTTTTAAAAAAATTAAAATGTAAAAGATATCTGTGTTTTTGCTGCATTTTAGCATGCCGACCAACATTTTATTTTCTTCCCTCTAAAACTAAATGAGCTATAACTAAATAAATCCCTAAAGTTATTTAAATGTATTTAGTTAAATTTTGCAGCAAATGAAATTTGCTGCCAAAACCTTTGTCTGACAGCTATTCCTTGATTTGCATGAATTCTACCAATACTAATTAATATAAGTAATAACCTATAATAATTTTCTTCTTTTTTAGTGATAATTACTTTTTATATAATTATTTGAGAAAATTATTTTATGCTCTTTCAATATAAAGATATTTAGACCAGAAAATTATTGTATACTTTTTAAAATTATTTAACGCAGAAATATACTATATGAATTGATGTTTAACCCTGAAAACAACTTCATACATTTTAAAATATACATTTATATTTAATTGATATAAACTTAATCTTATTTAAAATATTATACTAATAGCTGTATTCTTGATAAAATTGTTTTATTAAAAATTGTGTGAATCATAAGCAGTTGTGACCAGAAAAAATCGACAGGTGGGGGGGGGCACATTTGTTTTTTTTCCTTCAAAACGTTTCTTAGACTTAACCGTGTTTATTTCATAATTTATTTATGTTTTCTTAATCTAAAAATTAACTAGATATATAAGTATGAATTCAAGGATCAAATTCAAATTAAGAACTGAAATCTTACAGTACAATAAATTCCTCAATCCTGTGCTTGAACACAACAATCAACTCTGAAGTAAAACAACAAAATAAATGCTTTTAAATTTGGTTAAAATCTTCTATTCAGGTATGTTATTTTGTCTCTGTGTGAAATTATAATAAGAGCCCGTACCCACCCCATGGATTCACCACTGTATGTAAAGAATATAGAATTACTAATAGAAGAATAAGAATATAGAATTACTTACCATCTTTCCTATTTAGAAAAAAGGGGTAATGCATTAATGCCTCAAGGTAATATGGAAAATAGTGCTAATTAAATAATATCATATAATAACCTTTTCATTGAATATATATATTAACAAAGATGCTATTTTCTTGTACATTGATGAATCTTTCTTCAATAGGTGATATGTATCATTCTTTGTAAATATTTTTTTTATCAATTTACAGACTTTTATTTATTTTGGATGGATTACGTATATGATAATGTAGATATGTTGAATATTTTTCGAAGCAATCAAAATTTTAATGAGTAGTAAGTTATATTTATGACAATAAATACTATTTAAACTTATATTTTAGTAAAAATTGCATTTTTCTTCATTTGCTTACTTTTAAGAATGCATTTGATATAAAAGAAGACAATCATTATTTTTCTTTATTTTTTTTTGTAACAGTTTCTCTGATCTTTTCTTGTGGGCAATCTTATTTTTTTAATAAAATTATTTTGTGATCTAGTCATTTCTATTTCATGCAAGAAAAAACTGCATTTGAAAGATCAAAGTTCAAACAAGATGAATAAAATATCATAAAGTACTGTATTATTCAAGATATAATTGATAGATGAAAGAATGGCTTGAAAAACTTACATTGCTTCAAGAGGGTGGAGTGTTTCATTAATTATCTTATCAATTGTTTCCTTCTCAAATTCATCTTTGGAGAATTTTAGAAAAACCTTTCAGCATCCTCACTTCCTTCAGTAGTTATTCAATAACTAATATTGTTCTCAGTTATTTAATAATAAATGCTTACTAATCAGATTGTTGTACTATATTTAATAATTATAATTAACACTGATGTACTTATCATTAATTTTGTAGTTTAATATTTTGTTAATAAATTCATTTAATTTCTAAAATAAAGTATCCTTTCTATTGACAGAACCTTCACGATCAGTGCAATATCTTGCGTCTCTTAAGTTATTCCTAAAATTTCTTTTCAGTTCTGATATGTTTGCCTACCTAATATTAAAACTACATAATTATCAAATAAAAAATTACTACGTACAGTTGACAAAAAAAGTATTAAAACACAATGAAAATTTGAATTTAAACTGCTTGTTTACATGAAAATTACATGCTTATGTAAAGTAATTACAGCATTTCTAGATTGATTTGATAGTTGTCTCTACTAGTTTGCGATTAGTTTCTTTAGAATATAAACACAAACACACCTTTTAATTACATAATTAAAACTTTGAGCTGTGGATTCAGCAGGCAGTTTCATTATTTGGTGGTATAAATTTTAGATAACAAGAAAGAATAAGCTGAATTCTATAAATATCCAATGTTTATAAAGCATTTTAATATCAATTAAATTTTTGAATGGAATTTTAATCCTAAGAAATTCCATGTGATGCATTAATAAACATCTCAATTTTTTTTTTCAATGACAAAACTTTACATATGCATTTACAAAATTAGATAAATTGCATCCAAGAAAATGGACAAAAAAAAATCTTCCTCGATATTTAAAATATGAAAACATAGTTTGTTCATAACTTTTATCCATTTCTAAGGCATCTGATTCAAAACAGAAAACCAAAGGTCAGTCAAACGAAAATTGTTTCAAAAGCAGATAAATTTACTCAAATATAAAAAATGATTAAATATCTGTTGAATACATTAAACAACTGATGAAAATCACACAAAAAAATTCCAAAGCAAAATATTACTACATTATTCGTCCTAAATTTGATAAGCCAATTAAAACAGTCAGCAAAGTATGAAATTAATCTTTCGGCTTTTTGTAACAATTGCATTTAATTACGAATTCATTTTGCACAGTAGTATGCAGAAACATTTTTTAAAAATTGCATTACACACATTTGGTTTGTTTAGTTACCAAGAAAGAGCAAAAGCCTGCTTTAAAAATCATGGATAGACTTATACATTTTTTTGAGGGAGTACAAAGTACTTGTACAATAACAGAATCAATCTACATATAGAATTCACGAGTTCTTTGTTTTAAAACTTAGACAAAAATGAATATGTTCATTATCCTCTATCTTGAAAATTTTAAATTTTTTCGAGTAGAGTAATTCACACTGAGAGATTCATTGAGAACCAAAAGATATTCTAGCTAATTAAATAAAGGAAATGTTGAATTAAATAGCCAAGCAAATACATTTAGAAAAAAATAGCATTTTCCAAATGCATAAGTCCTTTTCTATATATGAAATATATTGCTTTCATTATCTTCAAAATTTACAAATGAGAGTGTGTTTTAAGATTTGACTGCTTTTTTTTAAATATGTGTATTACACATCACACGCACGAATATGTTTTGTACTCTTTATATACAAGTATTATTATATATATAAATAAGCTAACTCATTATATAAATAAACTTGCTAAGGTAGCTCTTTTAGGCAATAGGTAATAATAAAACAAATAGAAAAAATTTCTTTCTAAAACATTTATTCAACTACAGAACCACACAAGAGTTTTGTATCCCCAGTGAAAAAATACAAGCAATGTTTCGGTATTATTACATCCATTATAATTACAAGGCTAATTACTAAAAATAGGATTAATTATTGAGAACATCCAATTACCCGTCAATTTTCTAGTTAGGCCTTTTTGCAGAAAAACTAATTGTTCATCAAAAATCGAATTTGTTCCTTACAAACACTAACTAAACTTCAGAAACTTACATTTTTTTAAAAAAATAATATACAATTTTCATCAGGAAATTCACACTTTTTCAGTTCAATTAAATTAATTAAAACATGAAAATCTCTTTACAAAATTAATTTTTTTAGTCTGACATAATTCCTTTCATACCGTAAAAAATAATTTCAAAAACTTCCCAACCATTTATTACACTAATCTTGCTTTACAGTTTTTGAAGTCATAACTACTGCTAAAAAACTACTGAACATTTTACCAATGCTTTTACATCTAATTGCCCAAAACATTTTTAAGCATTTTGACTTGGAGCGATTTTTTTCCCACAAAGGCACTGCTTCAGCTAACAGCCGAAGCACCCAACGGGAAAATCCTCATTCCACAACTAATTGCCCAAAACATTTTTAAGCATTTTGACTTGGAGCGATTTTTTCCTATGAAGGCACTGCTTCAGCTAATAGCCGAAGCACCCAACGGGAAAATCCCCCACAATCCTGGGAATTCCATAAATACCTCAGCTGAATTCCTCCAATCCCTGCGATTTAAGTAGACTCGTCCAGTTTTTATCTGTCTTCTGTAGTGTGCTATGACTATTAACATACGCTAGTTCTACTTACGCACATACCGAGCGGCAGCACACTAAGTGCTCTCCTTTAGCTTTATTACTAAAATAAAGTGAAATGTAAATTGTTTCCAGTCTGTTTTTTTTTTCTTCTCTTAATTGAATTATCGACGATATATTTAAAATACTGGCATACGCCTTTTGGATTAACTTACAATTCCCTCTAGTAGTAAAAAAGTTCAATTTTAAGAAAATATGATGAGATATTTTGAGCCAGGACGTCTTAAGGCATGGGTCAACTGGGCCCAGGGCCTCGTCTCGTTCTCTGCACGGCCTCAATAAGGTCATGATCAGAATAATTTTAATCATCATATAATATTCCCGGACATGACTAGTTGGAGATAGTTACTTCCATATTAAATATTTCTATTTACAATGTTTGCTGAGAGTTAGGGGAATATTAGTTTTTTTTCTAAAGCGAGATATATCCAATTAATTGATAAAAATGCTACTGTGGGAAGAACAGTCGCAGACATAATAGACACTCCCTCCAGCGACCTTTTACTTATTTGCATACATGAGTTAAGGATCCCTCATAAATGGACAAGAAATACACTTAAGCCCCCAACAGAAGAAACAAAAATGCATTCTCTATTTTGTGACAGGCGTCAGGGCTAATAAAAAGAAGGTTGAATTGACCCTGCAGGAAATCACACTTTTTCGAAGAAACGAGTGGCTTACAGTTCTAAATCGGCAATAATTCCTTCCTTTAAATTTAATTTCTTTGAAACACAGCAAATGATAATTATGTTTTTATTTTTGAATTATACGTTTTTGAGATTTAAGATAATATACAATTATTTATATTGCATTAAAAAAAGTACAATAAGTTGTTATTGTAATTTTTTTTTTTTTTTTACAGAGAGTGCTATAAATGTAATATCCAATTTTAAAAAAATTCTGCTCCTTTTTTTTAAAATTTTCTCTCTCTCCCACTGAACAACATGAAATATTTTTTTAACTGTTTATAAAATTATATATAAATATTTCAATGGACTCTTTTGAATATTTTTATATTGATTAATATGCATAAGTGTACGCTTCCTTCATTTTGAATGCACTATGATCTCCCAAAAGAATTTTCGGTATATATTGTAATTCAGAGAAATATTTTTATTTGTTTCTAACATGGAAAATGTGTTATTTTACTCGTTTGAAAACAAATGACTATCCTTTTTCATTATTACTGAAACCCAAATAAAAAAGAACATTTATAAAACGAATATATTACATTGCTAAAGATAGTAGTAATTTAATAAAAATGTAGAAAAACAATCATATAACAGGAATCCTAGAGTATGGTTTGATAATTAGATAAATAAATGTCTGAAAAATAATTTAATGTTTTAAGAGTAAACATCAAAAATTGAGACATTCTCGTCTAACACTGTATTTTTAGTGAATAAGACCCCTCATTAGAAATGTTCTATTTGCATGTGTATGTTTAATCAGATTTTCCGGCAGGAAATTGAAATTCATTATATATTCTTTAATTTTGGTTCTTATACTTTAAAACTTATAATGCATTTAAACTTTAAAACTTATAATGCATTTAAACTTTATCTCTTATTAATAATTTATTACTTACTAATACTTTATCACATATTGGAATAAATTACTTTTAATGAAAATTACTTACATAAATATAATTCTCCTAATTAATAATTTATGTAATAAAGTTCTTTAATTTTTGGAATCTATGACTTCCTTTTTATCATAATTCTCTGTTTCGTTTGATAAGCATAATAATAAAGATATATATATTTCGTAAAGTTACAAAAATATATTTTTCTGAGAACTTTTAAGAGATTTCAAATATTATGTAAGACAATACAATATAGAAACCTAAAAACATTTAACAGATTTTTTTTTCTGCATGTTATTCCCATTAAAATGGTTTACTCAATATTTTCTTAGATATGATTTTACATTCTCAATTTAAAAAAAAATGTTTAAGGAAATGTAATAATTAACTGTTTGTGATAAAACTAATATCGATTTATATTAGTATGTAGTACATATGTATATCTGTATTGTAATGATAATTTGAAATATTATATTTTGTACATTAATAATAATAATGAAATAATCATAATATGAAAATAGGAAAATTGTATACAAAATATAATAACTTAATTGAAGCTTTGTTCTTTTTATCCGTGAAAGAGTTAAAGAAATTATTTAAAAAATTCGATCTTATCACCTTCACAATTCTTACGAAAACGAGTTATATATTACTCTCATTCTATACTCCTTTTTATTTACAAACTAGTTAGCGAGTTTTCTCCTTTTTTTTCTTGGACAGAGCAAAAAAAGAAAGAAAGCAAAATGCTACACATAATTATGTGCATATTAAGTGAGATATAGCATAAAGAAAAAATTCACCCAATTTTTCATTATTATAAATTCTCCATCTCCATCTATCACTACCATTTTGTATCAGTATATCCAATTATGTACCTGAAGTTGAAGGACAGGGAGGAACAGTATTCGAGAAGGTACTATAAGACCTACTGAAATAAGTACAATAACTGATGGCGTTTCAATTAGTTTTATTACAAGTACAGATCCAGGGCTGTGACCTTTATGTATTGACAAGAATTTACAGTCTTACAGGGTTGAAAAAGGTCTGTCAGTTTATTCCAACAAACATAATGATTTTGAAAAATCAGCACATATATTCATCTTGAACCAAATGATAAAACTGAACAAGATACCTGTCTACGATGTTGTTCAAAAGAGTTACACAATGGTGAGGTTGTAGACCGTGATTGGCTAATATATTTTTCGTCACTAAGAATAGTATACTGTTTCGTATGTAAATTGTTTACATCAACCAATTCTACATTCAGTAGTAGCGGATTCAATGATTGGAAGCGTGCAAGTACGGCTTCTTCAAAGCATGAAAACGCACCTGAACACAGAAAATGTATGATGAACTACCACAGTCGATTATAGTTACCTAGT
Source organism: Nephila pilipes (assembly GCA_019974015.1). NCBI lineage: Eukaryota > Metazoa > Arthropoda > Arachnida > Araneae > Nephilidae > Nephila > Nephila pilipes. Next base: position 523,481 of record BMAW01073356.1, read on the forward strand.
CACATAGACAAACAACTTATTATACAATTCAGTGATGATCGCCATTATTGGAAAGAAGTGTTAAAAGGAATAGTGGTTGTTATGAAATTCTTAGCATCCAAGAAGACTGCCTTTCACAGGGGAAAACGAAACTATAGGTTCAGTGAATAATGGAAATTATTTATGTACTTTGGAACTTCTAGTAAATTTGAAAAATTTTTAAATGGACATATTAAAAAGTATGGCAATTCTGAAAAGGTAATACTTCTTATCTATCTGCTACAATTTGTTGTGAATTCGTTAAAGTAATGGCGTCAGAAGTCTTGGAAACTATCGTCACTGAAATACAGAAAGCTAAATATTATTCTATTTCCGTTGATTCTACACCAAATGTTACTCATACAGACCAAATAGCTTTTACTTCACTAAATGTCCAACATGGTGCACCCACTAAGAGATTTTTGCAATTTATTAATATTAATGGACACAGAGTATCTGACGAATGTTGTGGTTCAATTTTTGGAAAATAACAGCATTTCCCTCAATGATTGTAGAGGTCAGTCATACGACAATGCCTCGATTATGTCTGAGAAAAATTCAGAATTGCAAGCCGACTTTAAGAAAAAAAATAATAAATACGCTATATACGTACCATCGCAGAACATTCTTCGAATTTAAATGGAGTTCAAGCAGTAGAATGTAACAATTTACTTCGATTTTGTCCAAAATCTTTATAATTTTTTCTCATCGTTGGAATATACTAATATTAAATTTGAGCTGTGATAAAAATAAAAATATACTGAAAAACCTATCAAAAACACGTAGGCCAACACGCGCAGATGGAATTAAAGCTTAATGCTCCGGATATTCAAAAATTTCATGAGCCTGGATTGCTTCGTTAATGATGAATTACAGGCAGCGGATACTCGACTTTCTGCTAAAAAATTAAAAATTTAGATGAATGAATCAGAAATTACTTTTTTAACAATCCTTTGGAAGGACATTTTGACACGTATTGACAGAGTAAATCTATTTCTCCATAGTAAAAATGTGGATTTGTCGAAAGGTGTAAAATTATTAAAATCGCTTATATATAAAAACCAAAAGCGACTCTTGTGACTATTATGAGTCAAAAGCCAAGGAAGTATCATTTATAAAGGAGTATCAAAGTGTTCATTAGCGTGTAAGACCACGCAGTGTTAGGGTAATTTTCCTTGAAGGAAATAGATACACCGACACAACGTTTAAAAACAACCACAGCCAGAAATTTAAAATAGAAACCTTTTTACCAATAATCAACTCTCTAATTTGTAATATACAAATACATATTAAAATATATAAGGAAATTTTTGGAATGCTTGGATTTTTTGAAAATATTTCTAATTTGAATGAGACAGAAATGGAAAAAAAGAAAAATTAAGAACAAATATAATTCTGCAAATGCAGATGAAGAGGAAGAACAGTTGTTGGATGAGGGGGACTGGAATTGGGATCCACACACTCTATACATTCATGTATAATGGGACTATTCACAGTGTTTCCCAATATTGAAATAATAGTAAGAATTTTCTTATCAATGATGATTATTAAAGCGAGTGGTGAGCGTTCATTTTCAAAGCTCAAACTGGTAAAAAGTGAATTAAGAAACCGAATGACTCACTCACGTTTGAATAATTTAAGCTTGATGTGTATTAAAAATAAAATATTATTAACAATTGATTTTGAAGACTTAATTAGTGATTTTTCGAATTTAAAATATATGAAACGAATATTCACATAAAACATCATTTTACTATGGATTGCTTTTATTCAACTATACATATATGTACACAAAATTTGATTAAATGGTCGCAGGTGAGGCCTATTTTTTCTTAAGGGCCCAGGGCCTCAAGAAGTTTTAAGACGTCCCTGATTTTGAGCAGCTTTATTTTAATTTAAAAGAACATAAATGAAAGTATCTGATCACACTGCTTTTCATAAATTCAAGTGATTAAAAGTTTATATCGTATAATAGTTGTAAAAAATTTGTAAAATCTCAGTTTCTTATGAATAATGTATTAATGATGCATAGTGAAAACAAATCACTGTCACTGGATCCTCTCTTCTTTAAATTTATAAATTGCTTCTCATTACTTTTAAGCATTTTTAGAAAATTAATAGCAAACTAATCAGCTTAATTTCCTGATGTAAATATAATGTTTTAGTTTTAGAAATGACAAAATATAAGAAGTACTATATGTATTTATTTAATTTCATTTAATTAACTAGTGAAGCACAGAAATGCGCTAAATTACTGTAGATTTAAGACCTACCCTGAATATGTAGTGTAATAACAAGTTTTTTTTTGTAGATATTCCATGTATATGCTATATTTTTTGTAATAAAAAATAAATATAAAAGCACTCAACATGAATATTTTGATACTTGTGCCCAGAAAGAAAAGAATAAATACAACATTCACGAATACTAGTTTGAATTTAAGCGCGTAAAATTACAATTTTCAGAGAATTATTGATAATGTTTGTTACAATTAAATTATTGAAGTTAAAATAGAGTTTTGTCCTGAAAGACATTAATTCAATTTAAGAATATCAAGATCGTATCATTATATATTGATAACTTTTTGTGATTCAAACATTACATTCTTACACAAAAGAGTTTGGGAAATTTTCATTTTGCTGAACAAAAACTTAGTTATATAATACTAGAAATAAAAATAAAAATAGAGTTATATAATACTCAAAAGTTTAAGAATTACAGTATACTTACAGTACACTTAAATGCATTTTATGTAAGAGTATAAATTACTTGCAGCCTCTATAATTTTCACACATATTAATGATAAAATGTTTATCTTTCTACTTTTTCAAATGAATATAAAAATTTGCGTAAAAAAATAGTATTACGAGAAAAACTTCATAATTCCCATTATTAAAAAAAAATAAAGTATTTGCTTTTATAGAGTAATTATAAGGAGTGGGTGAAAGATATATATATATATGCGTGTATGTATGTATATATATATATGTGTGTGTGTGTGTGTGTGTTTGTATATATATATATATATATATATGTGTGTGTATGTATTTATATATATGTGTGTATGTATATATATATATATATATATATATATGTGTGTGTGTGTGTGTAACGTTAAAGGATGCACAATGAAAAATCATAGCATAAAGAGCTAAATAAAAATGATGTCAACCCCCCCCCCAATAGTTCCTCGCAGGGAATAATTTTTCGTTCAACTTAAAAAAGGATGACAATTATCTTATGGAAAATTGTTTTCCTCTTTTTGTTTAACACAAGCCATATTTACGAGTACTAATCCATTGAATACTGGCTGCTGAATTTTAAAGTCTCGTACAATATAACAGACTTTTCTTTTAAGAGTGCTGTAATTGAAAATGAATAACTTAATGTTTATTTTTTAGCAACATTAATTTAACTTGGTTTGTTTTAATATATATTAACGTATCTCATAAACTTTTGTCCAAAAACTTACATATCTCAAATATACTTTAAGTGGTTTTTATATGTGTTCTTCTACTCACGATGAATTTTAATATTGTGATGCATTTTTCGATTAATTTAGCTTCTATTTTTATAATTTTTTTAAAGAAAAGAAAGCGTATTGAAATATATGTTTCACTCGAAATAATTGTAGTTGAATTATTTTACAATTTTTATTACCTTACTTCAGAAAAGTGTGAATATTAATTAAGAAATCGAATTTTAATTTTGTTCTAGATGTACTTAAAAGTCGAGATTTTTTCAAACATAATAATATCAATTGATACGATCAATATGTAAATCTCATTAGAATGTTCTCACGAATGAATTTGAAAATAAACATTTAAAAATTCTTAAAGCGTTTCATTATTCAGATTGATCATGAGTATATATGCATATTTATTCTTTTAAAATAAAAGTTATTTATATATATATATATATATATATATATATATATATATATATATATATCTCCTCTTTCACATTTTCATACGGAATTAGCTATGTTGTTGCTTACGAGGTGTAGCTGTTAAATAACGAGACTGACGCTGCTACAGAAGAAGTGAGCATGCTCCAAACGCCAGCGATCGACAGCTGTTTAAGAGTGAAGCCTTCTCTTTCGAAAGCAATGCCTCACGCTTCTGTAAACAAATCTTTATAGTCGCAGCCTTCGTTCGTAATAGAGGGTTTTTGTTTTGTTTTGTTTTGTTTCTTGGGAATAATGATAAGAGAGCAACGAATTGTTGTGAAATTTTACGTGAAACTTGAAAAACCCGCCACTGTAATTTATAACTGATTAAAAGAAGTGTATGACAATGAATGTTTATCACACGCGCGTGTCTTTGAGTATCTTGCCCTTGAGTGTTTCCAAGATAGCTGAGAAGACGTTGAAGAACTCGTATTCAGGTCACCCTCCCTTGCCAAAAACGGATATCCTTATGGAAAAAAATCGATAATCTGGTTCGATCTGACCATCGATTAAGCATTCGTGCGATTGCTGAGACTGCAGGAAATGACAAAAATTCAGTACGCAATTTTTTTCACTTTGACTCTGCACCGGCTCATTCCACATTGTTTGTCAAGAGGTTTCTAGCCAAGTACAGCATCTCAGTGTTAGACCATCCACCTTATCCGCCGCATCTTGAGCCATGAGACTTCTATCTGTTTCCTAAGGTGAAATCTGTTCAAGGAACAAGACTTGAAGACAATAAAAGGAACAAGACTTGAGTCCCTTGAAGCTGTGAAAGAGAAACGGCATATGACTTGATGGAGCTGACAGAAGAAGACTTCCAGCACAGTTTTGAACAATGGAAGATTTACATGGAGCATTGTAAATAAGAAGAGGGATGCATATTGAAGGTGATAATAAATAAATATGTATGACATTAAAATAAAATGTTTTACAGCGTAAGTCTCGTTATTTAATAGCCACATCTTGTATGTGCAATTTTCATTTATATCAATTTAACATTCAAACTTCCGCCAAAGGAAAAATAATGCTAATTTGTATTACGTTTCGTTCTTTAATTATCAATAATTTTGAATATTTGACAAAATTAAGAAAGACAATTTACAAGCCACTTTATAATGTTGATTTAAAAAGAAATAAAAACCTAACTTTAAAAATGAATTTTATCTTTTATTCATCCTAAGTTAAATTAAAATGTTCTCAAACAACCTGTAGATATAAGCCTGCATATGAATACATGAAGTAATTTAATTGTCTAATGATAATTCTAAATAAGTAATGATGATACTTGGAAATTCTTTGTTACGATAGTAGGTGAATTTATATATTTTGTTTAATATTAATTATGATTCTATTTAAATCACAGAGAAAAAATATAAAGTAAAAAGTCATTCAAATTAGAGCCGCAAAGTAGAAGAATATGATTAAATATAAAATGAAACATATAGAAATAATTAAATGTATTTCTATACACCTTATATAACAAAAATATAAAAATTTTATTTGTTTATAGAAAATCAGAATTCTAAAAGCTAAAAGGCATTTTTTTTTTCAATTTCAATTCGGTTCAGTATTACTTCTGTAGTATAAACATGAGTCTATTTTAAATATGAATGAAATATCAAAAAAATATGCATCGAAATTTATATTTATTTGCAGAAAGTTTTCTTTCCATAACTTCGATAGGACCTATCCCAAATCACATGTTATTTCTGTAGTAATTTCTTTTTCTTATAATATAATAAACACATCTGCTTTAACACTTTCTTTTCTCAGAGATATTTTCTGTACTGACGATCTATGTGATAAAAACTAAATAATGGAATGTTTAAATAAAATTTTGAAGCGAAGAAAAAAGGACACGAATAATAGCTGACAAATAAAAAATGAATAACATGCCAGAATCGATAGAAATATGGGTATGTTTAGTGCAAATAAATTGGTTGAATCGAATTCGCGTATTCTTAGGTGACAAATTTTTCGAGACTTTCTTTTCATATCTTCTATAAGACACATTTAAAATAACAAATTTATCCTATTGATTTTTTTTGTCAATAAGGTCTTCCAAGCAAGCTATTTTGCTTCATGAACACCCTGTACATTGACGAATCGCGGACTCAAAATTATATAAAAAAATGCTTGGGGGAAAACGAAATACTCGACAAATAAGCTGACGAACGGAAAATGGATAACAAGCCATAGTCGATCGAATGAATCGATATATTAATGTGAAAAAAATTATTCCAACTGAATCCACAGAACCGCAATGTCTAGTATCGGAATTTTTGGACCCTCGGGATATTCGTGATTGCTAATATCAGTTTTTATAGCCTGCTCGGATAAAAACTGTTTCGATGATTGTGTTTTTTCAGTCTCATGATTATCACATCAACCTTTGAAGCATTTTTTTTTCCAACAAATATTTAGAAAAAAAAATGATCATCTTATCAATCGATAAGGTGGGGGAAAGAAAGAGAGTTTTTTTTTAGTTTGTTAGCCATGCTGTATGTGCATTCTTCACAAGTTTTTTTTTTTTTTTTTAATTTTATTACGTAGTTCCTTATTTAACATGGCTTATCTTATTGCATTACTTCCTAGAAATGAAGAATATATAAACTCACAGTGTATTTCTTCAGTTATTTATATTCGACAAATTAAGAGCATTTTGTGGGAATCAAATGAAAGAAGTAATTCCCCACATTTTTTGAATAACAACGTGGATTTTGGTTACAACTTTGTACAGAAATTAAGAGCTTACCTGTTAATTTTAGTTAAGAAACTAGCTTCTTTAAATTTAATGTGTCAAAACATTTTCTGAGTGGAAAATTGGGAGTGAAAAAAATTTCGGCGAGATGGCTGCCGCATTTGTTCTGAGTGAAAAATAACCAATAGTGTGATCGGCTCTGAAACTATTTGGACCCATTCTTGACGAGTTTCTGCGTCACTGGGGGCTGTAACTGGAGAGTATTATGCGTTGTTATTGCATCGGCTGAGCAAAGAAACCAAGAAAAAACTTCCTCATTTGAAAAAGAAAAAAAAGATCCTTTTCCATCAAGACAATGCACAGGTTCATACCTGTACAGTTTCGATGACCAAAATCATGGAATTAAAGTTCGAATTACTACAACACCCACCGTATTAACCGGATTTGGCCCCCAGTGACTTTTTTTAAATTTCGAACTTTAAAAAATGGCTCGGTGGATAATAGCTCTCGTCGAGAGAAGATGTCATCGCCTAAACGGATGCCTGTTTTGAGTATCACCTGAAATCTTACTTTTATTATATTACACTAGGAAAAGCTTATAATGCTAAAAGGAGATTACATTGAAAATAAAAATAATCTACCTAAAATAATTTGTTTTTCTATCTTATTTTCTAAAAATTTATTGAACTACTTTCGTAGCAATCACGCTCAGGCATTTACATCTTTAAAGTTCACACACATAATAGAAAAATTTGTTTCTATTCTATACAGATAAAGTGCACAACATATATGAATAAATATTCAAAATGTAATAAAACCTTTTTTTCAAAAAAAAATGACTCAAAATGCAATAAATAAATAAAAATACTCTTTGTACTAAGTTTATTAACTTTTTATTGTCTATCACTCGGAAGCATTTTCTACAATGCATTTTACTCACCAGAAATTGTTAGTTTGTAAAAGTTACATAAATGTGAAATAATACTATTTTGAAAAGCGTTGTAAACATGTAAAATGCAGATAATTAAATAAGGTAAAATATACCAAGCATCTGTCCACTAAAAGCCTTTTATTACAAAAAGGAGTCTAGTATCAGTTAAATATTAATTATACTCTATTTGATAAAAAGTGAATTCGATAAGATGTACATATACAACCAGATCAATGTTGCTGGCCGAAGAGATTAAAATAATGCTTGATAGGAAGCATTCTAATTAGAAAACTTACAATTTTTCTCTTTAAAAAGTATTTATTTATACATCTCTCTCCTCTTTGTTCTGGCTTAGGCGGAGTATTCCAGTAGTTCCATTTAGTAGTAATTTGATTCTGGTTAGATAAATTTGTATTAGACTTGCAAATTTATTAAGACCAATAGCCGCAAAGATACTCTAGAAGCTATAGGAGGATTAATATACTTGATTGGATAAGTTTGTTCATAAATATGCATATGTTAAACCCAAGAGAAACGCCTTGCTTTATATATTTGGCAACGAAATGTAATTTTTTTTATCAATAAACAATGCGCTGGCTGAGTTAAATAAATTATTTTCATTAAATTTATTTTTCCCTGCCTTTTATCATTTTGCACGTAGATAAGTACATACCATTTCATGTTCTTTTGTCAGGGGAAATGGGAAAAAACGATTCTGAATTAAATCAATTTTTTTACAAAGTCTTAGCGTAATGTTTGATATATACTGTCTTATTCAGAATTGATTGATTTCTTATTAACGTCGCACTTAGAAGCAACACGAGGAATATTGTCTTACTTGAAAAATTTTTTTGTAAGGCTTAGCAATTTCCTCCCGTTTTGCGAAAAAAACACTTCCCTTTCCTTCGATTGATTGATTTATTTATTATCAATCGAAGCAACACGAAGGTTATTAGTAACGGACCATGCAATTATGAGTTTCAATCAAATGATTATCAGTACAAATTTTCATTGTTAATACGAAGTAAACAATCCCTTTTTCCCCCTATGGCTTCCTGGAACAAGGCAATATTTTGCCATTAAATTTCTTTTTTTTTATCTTGTAAATTTTTTTACAACTTAAAGTGTTTAGCGTAAAATATGTTTTAATTACAATATCTTACTTTGTAAAATCTCTCATTTTTTGTAAGATTCTTTTATCACCGAGACATAAGAAATATCGCTGATATAGAGCAAAATGAAATATTTATTCAACACTGAAAGTATTTTTGGAAGTATATTAAAAACATTTTGCTTCCAGATTTGTAAATCTAATTTATATTCATCTCTTTAATTATTTTTAATGATATTATAGGATCTATGAAGTATTATTTTTACATTCAAACTTTATTTGTAAAATTTTATCAATTAAAAATTTAAAAATACTGTCTTCATATATATTTATTCAAGTATAGTTAATAACGACAAATTTCTTCCCTTTTTCTACAGAACGAAATAATATGTTTCACACGGAATATATCATAATATTCCTTTTGTGAACATGCTATTTTTTTTAAATCAGACAGTAAAATTAATTTTTTTATAATTCTTTTGTCAAATAATTATATTTGAATTTTTAATGAAGTATAGTTTTTAATACGTAGATGAAGTAAATGTCAAATTTCACACTTTATTCAAACTTATTATTTATAAGAAATATGCTTAAAATCGAAAAGTAGTCATTTTAGTTTTATCCTAATAACATTTTCATGTCGAAATATTCAGCTCATTTCTGGTGTTATTCTGAAAGATAATTTCCTAATAATCTTTAGGAGGAATAACAAAAGAAATTAATGATAAATTTTTTTGTCACAAGAGGACACGATAATTTAATATATGTACTGATTTTGTCAAATATTATAACCAGCTCTTCCTAATTTTGAGTATATAAGTTCAAAAATATACGTCCAAGATACAAATATGAGCAAATATTCCCTAAATTGCCACACATTTAATTTGTGTCAATCTTTATTAACGGATTTCATCTTTATAAGCAATGAATTTTGTTCCCTTTGCATAATTATTTTCATCTGAAAAACGGATTACCGTCATCATCACAGTAATGATGAATGACATAAAGGCTTTAAGTAAAATACTTTAACTTTCGATAATTCTGAAACCCTGAATTATTAAATTCCCTCTTCAATAATTTATTTCTGTTTATTATATGAAAAGAGGAAATTTTCAACCATTCATTCTGTAATATTTTCAAATTACAAATGCAAGTGCGTGTATAAAAATATCTTTTTTCAGTAGTATTACAAATACAAATCTAAAAAAAAACTATTTTTGAATTCATTGAAAGCAAGATTTTAAATTCAAAGTAAAATAAAATTGTCTCCTTGTGAATCATATTAGACCTACTTTAAAATTATTAACATCTACATTTATTTCTTTTATATTCCATCGAAAATGAGTAACAAAAATATAATAATAGTTTCTACATTAATACAAATTTTGCTTTTTTGTTAATTTTATCAGGGAAAATCATTACTAATTACAATTTTTCCAAATATTCTTTAGATTTTTTTTAATACTTAATTTTAAGAATAAATTAAGTATTAAAAATAACAACAATGCATGGTTATGATTCGAAATGTTTTTCGCTGAAACTGTTTAATCTTTTAAAATGATCTTTAACATTTTAAGCATTTATACAAAACTTTCTAATTATTGATATAAATTTCAAAAGAGCAAAAATAGACATGAGTAAAAACTGTTTACCATTATTTGAATTTTTTATGACGTTGGCGTACTGGAGGAGAATTATTGTTCTTCACTAAATGAAAAAAAAAATTGTTTCTCTTCCATTTTTGCAAAATATCGAAAGATGCAGTGAATCAAAATCAAATCAGCCTTGCAATCTATTTTTCTTTGTATAATATTCATAAAATTCTCTCAGAAGCTTCGGTAACCTAATATTTAAAATCGGGAGTTTCGTGTGTGGTGATTAAGTCGTTCTCTCTCTATAATCATTGTACAGAATAATAAAGAATATAGTTTATTAAAATGAACTAGACTTTAATGGTTTTACGTTACGTAGAACAGAAGTTAAGTTTTGTTCAGGCGTCGTCTTTTTCACTTGAATTGATCTCAGATTTACAAATCCTGTTGCCAATAGACTGCTTATAGCAGTGGAGAGACTTTAATTCAAACCAAATCAAAAGGCCCTTTTTTCATATGTTTACTTATTTCGTTTTCATAGAATTTTATTTTTCATGTTGTTGCTCTGATTTTTTCATGTTTAAAAATATTTTAAAAGTTTTATTTAAGTAAATCCTAATATAGGGGGATAGAGTTATTTATTTATTATTCACAATAAAATTCATTAGCTATTTCTCTAAGTGATTTCTTTATTTATAATCCTTAAGATTCTATCTTTATTCTTTTCTGTTATAGTCTCTAAGACATCTGAAATAGTGCCTTTTGAACTGAGTTTTCGTGTGCAGTTTCATTCATTTAAAACTTTTAGAATTCGCAAATCTTCTAATTCTAATTAATTATTATTTTCATTACAATTCGGGGGAAAGGATATTAATAAGTCATAATCTTCGTATTCTTTTGGATTTATATATTAAGAGTTAAGATCACAAAATTTGTGTTTCGTGTTCTGCTTTTGGAGAAAAAAGCATATGAAGTAGAGAAAAAAATTTTTAAAGAAGGGGAAAATCAGTTTCATTTAATTTCTTGGAAATATGAAATGTGCGATTTGAAAGAACAAAACTGTATTATTTAAAAAACAATTATATAATTGTAAAAGGTAAGTTATACTTTCCAACGGATATTGTGTACAATTTCAAACTTAAGCTATTATACTTAACTATAGTCTAGGATTGAATGTAAAAACCTTCTATCAACTAGTGTTAATTGCTTTATTTTTATATGTATTTAAGTCAAAAGCCTCTAATTCTATAAATTGCCTTTTTAAATATGTATAAAAACTTTTCCTAATAACTACTCTTCGAACTTTTGTAGCACCACTATAGCCAAGTGGTTAGATTCGCAAGCTCATGGTCTGCGTTGCTGCCGTCGAGACGCGGGTTCGAGTCTTGTTGCCACTAAAGACATTGCTGGACTATTGCTCATAAAATTAACGAGGCTCAATGTCCCCACGTTGTGATTGTATTGAATCTCGTTGAGAGATGTGCTGGCTCAGGTGTAGCCTTCATCGGTTGTCTGAAGCTCCTAATTGCGAGATCAGTCGCCAATAACCCTTGTGTAGTTTCTAAGATAGAAGTTAAAAAACACTCAATAAAAAAAATAAGAACTTATTGAGATATTTGGGACTTGTCCACAAAATATCTTAAGCGTTAGATTTAAACGCATTCAGTTTTAATTATAATGCTTAAATCATTAGATAGTATAGCAAATTTAATATTATCAGCAAAAAAATGTTCTATGTTACTGGAACAAATAAACATGAAACATTGTAACAAACCTTTCTCGAAACAAATTCAGCTAGAAATTTCTGTTGAAGTTAACTTTTGACAAAAGGAATTTTGAAACTGTCTAAAAGTAATTTTCTTTCTAAATTTATGTTTCTATAAATGTCATCTCGTTGATACAAACTGCCATTCGAAAATTCTAAGTAAAAATGTTTTCACTAGCTTAGTGTTTTGTGTAGATAAATTGAGAAAGGAAATGTTGTTTCAGATATCTGAATTGTTCATATTGTTTCAGATATCTTTGAGAGCATTTTTATTTTTGTGTAAGAAAATTAAATTATATGCTTTAAAACTAAATGTAGAACATATATATATATATATATATATATATATATATATATATAATGAAAGAAACATCTATGAAATATGTTCACATGAAGATGAAACTTAAAATAAATTTTATTATTACTAAACAATTGTAAAAAATTATGTTATGAGCTCAATTAATTTTTCTTTAATTCGAAAACTCTTTTAGACTTCAAGTAATACAAATTTGCTTTTCTAGAATTCATTTAATGAACGCAAAATTAATTTAAGCCGTATACATTTCTAATTTGAATTAACTAAATTTTATGATTATTCACTAATTTATTCATAAAATTTATTTATTTTCAATTTTCAAACTGAGTTATTTGAGGAAAAATATGGAATTTACCTCAGATGTTGACTTCATTATACTTCAAAAAAAATAAAACTTTCTGTATTTTATAACCTGTTTCAGCATATTGATCTTCAAATTTCAGGGATACAATCTTTATGATTTACTACATTAGAAAATATATATACTCAGACATTTAAAAAAAATTACGAAGTCTTACCTCGAACTTTTTCGATAGCTCTTAGAAGCAACTCAACAAAAATAACCTCTGAAAGAGTAAAAATCTTTATTACCTGTTCAAGATTATATCATTATTCTAACAGACTGACATAAAAATACAAGATGAAGCTATCCAAGTTTTTTTTTTTCTTTTTTTCTCTCTCTTTCTCTCCATCTCTGTAACAGTAGACAAAATGTCACACATAATTATTATAAAATTATATTATTTTTCACATAATTCCCCCTTATATATATTTTTCTATTACAAGTATAAGGGAAAATATGTGAAATATTATAAAGGATTCTTTGTGATCTTATAAAGAATATCGTAAACATTTTAATAATTGCATACTCGTTTGTTAATTTGAAATGTAAAGAAAATGCAATTGAAAAATCCCAAAGAGTAAAAAATAATTCATTTTTTAACAATTCAGAAAACTGATTGATCAATGAATAAATGACGACTTATTTACTCAGTATTCAATAAAAAACTTTAAATTACGTGGACAATAGTACAGAATAACAAATGTATAACCAAAAAGGTTCTACGATTTTGTAAAAATCAAAATTCTTAGATTATCGTATATTTTTCTGAAATTACATCACCTGTACAAAAAGAAATCATTCTTATTTTTGCACTTTTATTTGATGCTTCTGTTTTTTAAGTATATAAAATGAGAAATTTAGATATCGTTAATGAAACATATACATGCAAACTTTATCAAATACATACCGGTTCTGAACATTACAAATGCATTCCATGTTTGAAATTGACAATAATTTCATCTAACAAACATGCAAGCATGATTTAATCACGTTTTGAATTCTTTTAAGCTCATAAAAATGATAATCCTTCTATTTATAAATGAATGACATTCTTTGTTTATTTATATCCTTTACAAATTTTTAATAT
>BMAW01073356.1:537396-552119 GCA_019974015.1 Nephila pilipes
GTGTGTGTGTGTGTGTGCGTGTGCGTGCGTGCGTGCGTGTGTGTGTGTTAATTGAAATCATAAAGGGTATAAATTGAAATACGTTCCTTTTTTTGTGCGACACGAAAGAATGCACATATTTTCGTTTTTAAAAAATAAACGGGAAAAACCGCAGCAAGATACCAAGATTGCGATTGAGACTGAAACCTTCTACCCCCTCTCCTGTACTTTCACATTATCTGAATCAAAATACTATTTTTAAAATTCACGATCTTGTAATTGATCTTCATGTACACAGAACACCTGATGAATACGAGTTCTTAAGTAAATAATCAACTGATAATTTTTACTCGTAATTCAATGCTTTCTGTGTAATCTTGTGTTTATTTACAAAGACCTCCCGCATGTTACTGAAAAGAATTTCGAACAATGTTAATCTTTGCAGATGGTATTTCTCAAATTTTAAGTATTATTGATAATCGGGTATGCAAGAGTGAGCAATGATTAATCCAAAATAAACGTGAGAACAATTTCATATGTCGATTGAAGTCTATATATTCAAAAACCCTCTTAGGTTTATTTCAAAATCTTAAATTTTAACGAGCTAAGATTGCACAAATAAGTAAGTATCTATCATTTTATTCTAGTAGTTTTCAATTAAAAAGAGGGAAAATAACTCATTTGGTCAATTATTTTTTATTTGAAATAACTGAGTCTCTCATTAAGTATCTAAATCGTATTCATGTCATATACTTTTGGTAGTTAAGGTAGTCATTTTACATAGAAAAATGTTCAATTATTTATTAATTTATATTCTAATATACCCATTTTTAATTTTTTACTTACTTCAAATTTGCCGGTTTAATCTTCTCACCGTGTTAAAAAAAAAAGTTACGTTTTGCTTGCGTGGGTCTATTAGATTCAGTATGGCTTTTATTTATTCTAGATCATAATAAATATTTTATACAGCTTCATTTCATTTATTTTCGCGTTTATTAAAATAGACAGCACCCTTCAAATCTTATATAACTCCCCCACCCTACATATTTTTTCCTGTTTTCTACTCTTTTAACCATTCTGTCTTTTAATTGTATAAGCAGTTTTTTTAAGTATTTAAAAGCTCGAGAAGTAATCGATTTTTTATATTATATATTTATTATTTTTTTGCATCCAATATTCTTGATATATATTACATGATAAACAAGATTTGTAGTGTAGATTTAAATACTCTTGCAAAGAAAGGCTTTTCATGAACCACGCTACGTTTTCAATTTCTCTTTGAGCTGTATGCATTGCACCTTCCTCTTTTAGGTGTTCTGATATTTTCCGAGTTTTTTTCACCTGCTGCAACTGTTGATTTCTACTTTGTTGTTACTGAGTTTTTTTTTCTGTCCTTATATTTATGTGAGGTTAAGTCAGCTGTTCATCAAATTTCTTAAGAAAAAAACATCTTTTGTACAGCTCAGCGGTTCCCATTTTCGACTTGCTTCATCCTTTTTGAACTAAGGATTTCCTACGGCCCCTTACCACAAGTCAAAGCAGGACGAATCATGTAAGAAATAAAAATAAATAAAACACGTATACCATCAGAAAAAAAATTCTAATGGATATATAATGAACCTCTCAAATGGCTGTATTATTAAACAAATTAATTATTGAAAAATATATATGAAAGCTTTTTCAATATACCGCGGCTCTCTTAGGAAGCTTCTGCGGTGCACACTTTGAGAACTACTAGTATAGGTTGTTTTGATTATAAGAAAGACTTGCATGCATAAAAATATCAGACGCCTTTATTGCTGCCATATTGATTATATTGTAGAATGAACATACAGGTTATCTCCTAGTTTCTCTTTTACATGCATTCGCTACAGCTGATTTATCAGTAGTACCTACTTCTTCTTCAGTTTCATTATAGTATGAATTTATACCTAATTTCTACCGTTCTTCGTCTGAAACTTTGGACACAGAGTGATTGTTTGATTGTTTATTTACGCCGTAATTAGAAGCATCAGGAGGGCTATGGGCTTCATCAGTTTGAACCTCGGTCAAATGACGAAAACGACGCCTGGGGAACCTCCCTCTCTAAACTTTTACACCACTTGAACGGAAGAACTTAGGACCTCGACAGATGTAGTGTTCATCAGCCCTGTTACACTACGTGCCTTTGGTGGCATCTGGGCTCGAACCCAAGACTCGACAGAAACAAAGTCTGACTCAAGCTCGTGAGCATGACCACTAGGCTACCATAGCCAGACCAGTGGGTGAATAGTTGAAAGAAGAATTATCGGTTGATTCTTTTTGGTACATATGAAACATGATTCATATCCAGTTTAAAACCAATCAATAATAATAATTTTTTTTCTATCCTGTAACACCTATTTAACATTATTTGAAATGCAGACCATCAAAAAAATGCTAAGTTTATTTTTATATGTACTTTTATACACATATTTTAGTGATATAGGCTAATTAGACCCAATCGGGTAAAATATCATTTTTTTCATAAGGTAAAAACAATTCTACAAGTCTCAAAAAGTTATAAGCTAAAGACATTTATCTATTTGAGAAATTCGTAAAAAATCAGATATCATAATTCAAACCCATTGAAGCTATCATGAAATAAGTTATACAGGTTAGGGAAGGCTTGTAATGGGTTGCTTTGTGTATTTTTCTTCATCTAATTCTCAGAGACTTTAATATGACGTTATTTGATTTGAAAACCTTTTCCAACCACAGCTTTCGTAAATTAGTTTAGAAATATTCAAGTGTAGTGAATAGGATTGAGAAAACAGCATTTATGAAACTGAGAAGGATTTAAAAGTAAGAAATTAGAAGTAGAAAGAGGGATAAGAAGTTTATAACGAATTGACATTATATTCTTGTGCCTAATGTGATGCTAAGTAATGAAGTATTTGTTCCAACGAATTGAAAATCCAGGACCTGAATACGGACATTGAGTCATACCCATCTTTTAAATATTATTACGGACTCGATTAGTAATGGAAAGATAAGTAAATATTTATAATATAAAAATTTTAGGTTCAAACGTGTGTAGGGACCTGATCCACAGATATAATAACTCAGATATTGGAATTTGAATATTCATAGATCCAAACAAAATAATTTAATTTCCTTCACTGTCTGACTTCCTAGTCGTGCTATCAGAGACTGAGCATTCACTAGTGATGGAGTAATCAGTGGATTGAAATACAACCAGGGAGTTAATGGTTTAAATGAATGCAACATTTTTTTCTTAACGTCTGTTTGTGTTAAAGTAATCTAAATAAAAAGTCTAATTTCTATTGTCCTAATAATATTAGCTCAATCTTTCAATTTAATTTTTATGTCTTAAAGTCCCAGTTTCGAAAATTGCTTGGTGACTATCTCTTGATTGCACTAAAGTATATTTGAGTAAACACAAGGTGAATGAGTATAAAATGGAGACACTGGTAATGTATTGCTGGAGAAATTGTCTGTGAAAGTCGTGTTTTGCTTATCTCTGAATCTTGCTTTGGAACAGTATTATACTTTTAATACATAAAGAATACTAAAACTATGTATCATAATTAATATGTTAAATACCTAGAATGACCAACAGATATGTAACATACTGTGCAGATGTAGGAAAAACATAGTTTTAGGCAGTAATTTCAGGGTTTGTTGGGGGGTAAAATATTCTCGCTGCCATTTCTTAAAATATCCTTCATATTTACTTGTTGGAATGATTCTTACATTCCTGTTATAGTTTTTAATTAAATTTAAGTTAATTCAATTTCACATATTGTATGTTGATAGCTTCAAATTAAAATTAACAGTTATTTCTACATCAGCGGTTTTAATAATATTAAGCAGTAATTTTTCCGATTTCCAGTAAAGACTGTGAATAAGCTAAAAGGTACATTGAAAGTATACAATTTAATTACCGCTTATGCCTGATAAAAATAAAAATGAAACTTCCGAATGCCAAATGATAGTGCTTTTTAGTTTATGTAAGAAAGATTAATACAATTAATTTTTGGTTCAACAATAGGGAGATACTGGATATGAGAATCATAGCAAGGATGACCACAATCAAGGAACGCACTTCCATGATCAATTTAATTTCATAATTATTAAATTAAACTGATTCCTTATTCAACACTAAAAAAAAATAAGTTTTTTAAAAAAATATTTCACAGCGAATTTTTTTTAACAAAACATTTAAACAACAAATGTGTCTGTGTTTTTGTGTTGAGTTGTATTACGTATTTGTTTTGTTATATACGTGTTCAAACTAATGTGAGGCAGTGATAATGGTATTATCAGAATATTTAAAAGCGCGTAAGACTGTGCAATCAGTTGACCTTAGCCTTTATCCACTAACATATAAAACAATTATATGAGGAAAGCATTGTATTTATATTTAAAACAAACTGGTTTTTAAAAATAACTATTTTGATTTTTTTTAATATTTCTTCTTTTTGTACATTCACATTCGTTTTTTTCATTCCAGGTAGTTTAAAGAAACATAAGATTAGAATACATAGAAATGAAAATTTTAATTTTCGTGTTTTGCTTGACTTTCACAATTTGTCTGAGTCAAATCAACCGCTGTCCATCAAATGAAGACATAAAGCCATGTTCTTGTTCGGTTACAGTAAATAAAAAACCATGGATATCATGTGAAGGACTTAACTCGGCATCTGAACTTCAAAATGCTGTAAAGGGAATGCAAAATTACAAATTCGCCAGCTTTAATGTAGAAAAATCCAACATAGGCATTTTACCCGCTGATGCATTTGCGAGGGTGCAAATTCAATACTTGAATATCCTGTTCACCAATCTGACAAGACTTAGTGATGATTTGAACAGACCCCCTTTTCTTGGTCTGGAAAGCTCAGTCGAAGGTATTGAAATACGAGACGGTTTTGCAACTGACGAATTCCCTTTGGTAAGGCTGTCACTATCTCATCTAAAGAAATTGACTCTTCTTCAACTAGAAGGAAATGTAATGCCAACCATCGGTAATGACTGGTTTGAAAGCGGGCCTTACGGACTAAGGGAACTTTATCTGTTGGACACTTATACGAAGAAACTAGGAAGTCACGCTTTTTCATCCCTAGGTGAATTAAGAAAGCTGTCACTCACAGGTGGATCTATTTCAGAAATTACTAGAGATATGTTTCCTTCTCCAGCTATTTACCTCGAGTCTTTGGATCTGAAGTAAGAATATTTCTAATAAAAATGTAGCATGATTAGTAGACTTTAACTTGTAACTTAACCATTATAAATATTTAATATAATAGAAAATGCTCACATTTCTAATAAAATCCCATTTTCTGTTATATTAAATATAGGGTATCGCAATATTTGGTTATTTTCTGTGCTGGTTCGAAGTCTTATGAATAATTGTAAGCAATTAATATTGAATTTCTTTTCATAGTAATTTTGACTCAGTTTTGGTGTTGCGGGTATATTACTTTCGTATAGGAGAATAAATAAATAAGCTATTCATTGTGATTTGTTGTATATCTTCATCAAGATAGCTCAGCAGCCAAATATTGAGATTATTTTTACTATTATATTCGATTTATTCGATTTATTATTTAACCAGCCCATTTCAGATATCAAGAATACTAAAAATGATGACCACTTTAATCAAAAGTATGTTTAAACTTAATTTATTTCCATAATAGAAAAGTAATTTTTATCCTTACGCTACTGTTTTCTCGCTGATGATGTTAAAATAGGTCGCTCATACTTATATTTCTAGGCCCGTTTTTGCCCCTTTGAAGGAATAAAAAGTTGTTAAGATATTTATAATGACTACTTAAATTTATTTTAATAACCTTACTTTTAGTTTCAATTAATAGTTATTTGAAGTTTATGTATTTATATATATATATATATATATATATATATATATATATATATATATATTGCTTTGATGGATTTGCTTTAAAATTAATCTCAATCCCAAATACAATCTCCTTCTTTTAATAGTAGTCTTAAAGTTTATACTGATATTGCTTCTATCTTACTTCAACTCATGAAAAAATAATAATTTCTAAAGACTAAAACCTTTTACTGTAACAGTTATTTTCAAGTTTACTGTTACAAAAAGGTGCTTGCAAAAGAGATCAATAAGAACAATCGAAATTTAATCAAGGTTTCTGAAAATTAGAAGAGCAAGAGAAACTAAATCGGCTTATTTCCCCCTCTCATTCCTCTTCAATCCTCTCCAATTAAAAAATTGTTTCCAGTAGCATTTATAAAACTTCTCTCGTTACCTAGAATTCGAGAGAAAAACTTTTGTTTTAACTAAATAAGAGTGACGTCAGAGTTCTGTTAGTTACGTTCTTTCTAAGTTTTCTCATAGCACTTACAGTCTTCCACTGCAATTTCCGGAGTCAAAAATTGTAGCTCCGTTTCCAAATTGAGTTTGGTGGCGGTCTAATGGTAACTAAATACAAATGGAATGTCTAAGGCTTTATCAAAGCAATTATTTTTCGAGTCCTTGGAAAACAACTAAACAGATGAAATGTTAAAGTCAAATATAAGAGAAATATTTCATGATAAATGTTAAAGGCTTTCATGTTTGAATTCATTCGGGACCTGTTTTATATGGGGTTTCAAAAATTTCCTCTTAAAATCGAATATGGAATTTGATTTCATATGAAACTCTGCTCACCAAAAATTGATGATATGAAATACTTATGTTTCATCTTCTAAATTGTAAAACTTTAGAATTGTATTTGAGATTTCAACATCAATGTAATTCTAAATATCGAAATAAAAATGTGAAATATCTTTAATTTAATATAGAAATCCTGAGTTAATATAAAATGTAATTAGATATAATGTTTCCCATATGTGTATAGATGAAAGAAATAATTTTATTGAATATTTATGTAATATTTTATTATTAGCTTTCGAATTCACCCCCCCCCCCAATGGTTAATTAGAACAGCAATAAACCAGAAATTTCAATCGAAAACTTCAAACTTCATAAAATACATAAATAAATACAGTAAAAGAACTTACAAAATTCGCAGTTAATTGACCAAAAGTTTACTTCGCAATTCGCAATAAACAATTGATCTGTTAATTAAATATGTTTGCATATGAAACGTAAAATAATAACTTTTTTAAAATGTTAAATTAAACAGTGCGAAAAATGCAACTCCAAGATATATCCCTGCGCCTAACAATCCAGTGCTTGACCAATTAGACTATTGAGGCTGCATCACAAATGGAAAATTTAAAGTATAGAAAGAGTAATGGAGCTTAATAGTCCATTACCTGAAATTTTATACAATTTTACAGTGAAATTTCATTATAACTGTGGTCTTCTTCAATATGTCAGATTTCAAACAAATCGGTGACCCAAACCTATGAGCTTCTTGTCAGAGTCTTTTGCTTATATGATTACTTTTCATGTTACTTTAAACTATACGACATTTTCTTAAAAATAGTCCAGTATGTATAGATATTCATCTCGGGTATTTCTCTACAATTTAAAATAAGCATTAAATAGCTTATACTATGCGTTTCATCTTCGTATTGCAAATTAATACAGCTAGGAATATAGGTGTAAACTCTTAGAGTATAAATTATGTTATTACGCTAACGAATTGAGAGAATTGAGATAACCAAATTATTTGTTATTGATTTATAAATTTGCTAGCAATTGATACATGTAAGTGAAAAAAAGTAATCATGTGTAAATTTATTTAATGAGTTATATGGGTTTTTTTTTGTAAACTTCTTTTTATTAATAGTTTGTACTTCTTTCCAGTAACAACAAACTTTCGATTCTGCCTAAGGATATATTCTCCAAAATGCCTTCTCTTAAAGAAGTGTTTTTGGAAAGTAATGATTTTACGAAAATTGATGAAATTGCTTTTGCCCAAGTATGGAGTCAGCTGTCTCACGTGTTCTTTTACGGTAAGTGTGTTTTGAATAAAATATAAATATATGCACACTCACACACATATACGCAGGCGTGTGTGTGTGATATCACATTTATCAAGGAATCATTTTTACAAATTATTAAGAATTTTATTTGTAAAGTAAATTTGCGTCATATAAATAAATTTAAAAAATCAATAATTAACGAAGTTGCCAAGTTTTCTTATATTTTGAGAAAATTTAATTAATATTTTAAACTAATTATCGGTGAAGTATTTGAGGAGATAACGTTTATCAAAATACAATTTTTAAAACCTTTCATATACCTAAATATTTCAAATATTTTATTTTTTATGTTTAGATATTAAATATTTAACTGCTTAAGATGTCAAATATCTAAATTATTTTAATTCAATTATTATTTTAAAAAAATTGAGGTATATAACATTAAATAATTCACTTAGGAAAAGTTCAAATTTTTTTTCTTTTTCTGCATTATACAAATAAGCAAAAAGAGAATTAAACTTCAATTACTAAAAATATAATGTAACAAATTAAATTGATCTTTCTATTCATTCAACTTGAAAATAATTCATATCATTTTTACTCCGTGATTTTCATACTTACATTTACTGATTATTTAATTTATTTCTAAGAAGTACATGAAATATATTTTTATACAACCAAGCATAATTAATCAATAGATAACGTTTCTTTTGAATTAAAGTTTTGGTGAAATATATTTGCAAAAAAATAAAATTTTGCTTGAAAGAATCTCTTTAAATTTTTTGGTGATGTAAAATTAAATACCCTGAGGAAAGCTTAAAGGCATCTTTAATTTGAATTTTTTAAGAAACATAGCCATATCCAGCCTCCCATATATATATATATATATATATATATATATATATATATATATATATATATACTAAGAAATGACCTAGATATCTGGATAAAATTTATTCTGCATATTAATTGATCCTGATGTACAAAATGTTCTAAATTACAAGTATTTATAATGGTTTGTTTGATTTCAGGAAACCGTATATTGAAGTACCTCGCAGTATCGTAAAGCTTAAATTATTATTCCGAGATATCGCAAAGTTTAATTATTACTAAAAATTATCTAGATAGAAACTTTACTTTTATTTGTTATTCTCAAGATTTCTCGAAAAAGTCACCATCCAAAGTTACACATTTCACCCAGTATTTTTCAATCTTTTGAAGACTGTCATTGTAGAGTTCAGAAGATTGAACTCTGTCGTCTCCATACTATGGGTTTCTTCAATTTACATCTTCCTAAAAACAAACAAATCAACATTAATAGCTGTACTTTACAACATTATACTCATAAAGTTCAAGTAATAATCAGAATAAATGTTATTCAAATATCTAGGTTATTTCTTAGTGATAATTAAAAATTTGTAATAGCCCCTCAAACAAACATCTACGGTATTACTTTAGTTTCAATAATAACATGTTAATTACTGTAGTAACCCATTGGAATGAGATAAAATCATGTAAAATTTTAAAAACCATCAACAGTTCTTAAGAATTAAGAAATGTTTTTATCGATATTACACGAAATAACTTTTTTTTATATGTATTTTGAAAATAGATACCCAATGGTAATTTTATTTTCATCGCTGTTTATCATCCAATGCAAAATTTGTCTACTTGTATTTATTGATGTTTACAAAATAAGAAATAAATGCTCATGAACATAAATGCACGGTTTCAACAAGAAATAGTATGAGATTCCTTTTAACATATATTATGTTTTGTTAAACTATGTTTAGGGTTGAGAAAAAATGATAAAAAAAAAAGTTCAATGAGGCACTTACTTTAAGGGAAGTTACTGCAAATTTTACAACTATATAGTTAATAAAAATAATTTCAGGTAATCCTCTCAACTGTAATGCTGACATGAAGTGGATGTATAAGTACCGACTTCCTGAGTCTATACAAGGACATTGTGCCAACCCTCAATCTCTCAGGCAGCGTTCTTTAAGTAACCTGACTATCACAGATTTTGAATGAAACAGCTCAGACGAGCCTGAATACATTATGCGTTTTTGATTCTTCTGCAAGTCACGCTGTGGTTAATGATACCAATCACTGGGTGTTGTGTGCCTATTTGTGGTATTTTCTCATACACAGCACAATTTATTGTCATTAGTCTAGTCTATTATATTGTTTCGGAATGTATTAATTTACTTATACTTACTGTGACTTTATTACTTGGGAAAAAATGTATTGTGAAAAATAGGGAATTTGTACTTCTTTTCCTTCTGTACATTTTGTGAATATATTCATGATGAATTATGTACACGTGATAAGTTTGTACAACTCGTAAAATAAAAGAAATTTGCGTATTGTTTTAGTTTGCGTGATTGATTTTTAATGTTCATAATATAATGTGTGTGTCACTATTGTTACGCAGGACAGAATAAAATGACTTACGCAGAAAAACTCATTGTTATTTTCTGTGATGTTTCTAGCGTTAAGTATTAAATAAACTAATGGAATGCTTGTCAACTTCAAATTCTCATAACATGAATTAATTTCATATGAAGATTGCACCCTAATCTATAATAACTGAATTTGTAAAGCGTTACTCATTCAACGAATAATAAATTTCTATAACATTAAATTGTATTAAATATTTAGCTTTTGCAATACATGATAATTTCTTTTTAAAATATAAGAAATGATGATATTAACTTAAGGTAACCGTTTATCTATAGATTATTTAAAATATAAACGTATTTTCTCATTATTCGGCTTCGATTTGTCTGATGGTTGTTTGTAAAATTAATATTTTCAGTTATTGATTAAAACAAGAGAGTTCTATTTAAGAATTATTCTTTATAACATTCCTATAAAGTGAACTGTTTTGATTTTGATTTTATGCGTATTATATTCAATAACACTTGTATTAATTTAACAGCTCTTCAAAAGAAATATTTCATTTAAATATTTACAAAAAGATAACATGTGACATAAAATGAAATTTCAAGTTTAAATAAGAGAGATGAGCGATGGTTCTTTAAATGAGTTACAATTTTTAGCAATCTGTAATCACTTAGGATTATTAATTTTCCACAATTATATTCGAAAAACCTTTCACAATTTTTAAACTTCGCTTCACAATAATCTTTTTCTCCAAACAATACTTAATTTATTTCAACATTTCTAAATAACTTTGTTCGGGGCAACTAAATAACATCAGATCTCATAATGCTGAAGATTTCTAAAAAATTTTTTTTATTAAGGATTAGTTTTCATATTAAATTTTAACTCAAAATTTGTTTCGTATATTTTAAGTTCTATCATTAAATTAAGTTTCAGAAGGCTCCTTACATTTATTTCTAAAGCAAATTATTCAATGTTAATCCCAAATTACCAAAAAGAAATATTAAATCCTTCTCGATGATAACATAGACGGAAGAATAAATGCATGATTAGTCTTGTTTTAATCACGGCGCCTGTTTGTCGATAGCTATATCCAGACTCCTGTGGGTATCACTTTTCAGAACTATAGCAAGAATCGCTTATTGTTATAGCATTTCCTTTACTCGACGTTTTCCCTCCACCGATTCTTCTAGATTAGATTCCCTCCGCATATTGGATTTATTCTTTATATTCTGTCTGTTACTACTCTCTTCGATCAAGTTTCTGTTTCTTAAATTGATATTTAAATAGAGAGAATTTATATTTCTTTAAATAAAATAAAAATGTTTTATTAAATCCCTAAACCTGAAAAATATATGCTAAAATGTGATATTACGCTTTAATAAAGCATTGGAAATTCTGGTCATAAGAACCCAAATCAGTTTATTTATATTTAAATGCATTTATTTGCAAATGCTTATTTTCTTTTAGTTATTTTCTCACATTGGTTTTTAGCATATTTTTTACATTTTATTTAAAAATGAAATTATTTTTTTTCATTTATAAAAACTTCCTTACATTACTATTATATTTAGTTTTTGGTTAGTAGGATTTTGTAAGAGTTGTTTGAATTTTCAACTTTACATGTCAACGGAACAAAAATCATAACATTCAGTCATAGCATGAATAAATGTAACATGTATAAAATAAAATAACATCTATAAATTAGTCATAACATGTATAACGCCCGAACTTTCTTTGATTGGAAATTTATACCATGAGTATTCAAATATAAGGAACAGGGAATAGAAAATAATGTATATGTTTTAGCAACACTAGCAATCTGTTAAATGTTTTTACTCAACTAAGTGCAAAGGAAGAAAAGGTTTCTGCTTCTGAAAAATTAGGATTTCTTACTTGACTTAAGAAAAAATGCCGTTAAAAGAAAAATAATCGTATAGTTAAAAATGTTTTGTTAGAGAATAAGAGTGAAATATTACACAATAAAAGTATATTAACATCTCAAGTAAAATCGATTTTATCATTCATGTGTTTAGTGACATAGAAAACCCTATTAACACTCCTAACAAAAAACTTCTTTATCCGATCATATATTTCAGATATCTCAAAAGCACTAGAGAGTATAACATTTTATCGGAAATCCAATATGTATTATTCAATGGAAATTTTTTTTTTCTTGTTAAATTCTTATTCGTAATAGATTCGCATAGAAAGTAATTTAGCGAACATTCATTATTAGAGAAGAGGCTCAACAAAACGAAAAAGTTTAAACTCATTTCTAATTTAATATAATAAAATTTGTCAAAAGAGGACATCATCTTTTGAGTTCTTAGTTGCGTAAGAGTTTCTAGTTTTAACGCTCTTACAGAGAAGAGAAACAGTACTTTTCATTCTTAATTATCTTCAAAAGATTGCTTAAGTTACTACACGCTTTAGAAAATTTATTTTTACTCACTAACTGGATTTTAAATATTAGACTTATTTTTTATCCTCAGGAAAGAGGATTCGTTAAAGATCGTGTCAAATATTATAAAGTAATTGAATATGTCACTTTTCAGTTAATTTAACTTGATCTTCTTATTAGTTTTCTTATTTGAAAAGTTTTCTCCATAAGGTGAATGTCGAATTCGATGCATCTACAACGTGTCAAACGAGTTTGAAAAAAAAAATCTTTATTTATCTTTATGTTTCTGTGTTTTATCTATTCGTTTGCCGTTATCAGTTTTGTAGCACGCACGCACGCACGCACACACACACACACACACACACACACATATATATATATATATATATATATAAGCCACTAAAGATGCTGGAGATCTCAAGGAAAGTGGTCAGTCATGGAGCTTACTTCAATGATTCTCAGTGACAAACCTCTGAATACTCTGCAAATATAGACTGAATGTTTTGAGAACCATTAATGAGCCCATTGCAGCTGCTTTGGAGTATAGGCATGATAAGAATTTGGGAGGTGAGATGAATGTCCTCATCTTTGATTTAAGTTTTGGAACTTTTCATTTATCTGTCTTAACCATTGATGTAGGTTCATTATGTGAAGTGATATCAGCCGCAAGAGACACTCGACTTAAAGGTGAAGATTTTGATAAGAGAATGGCTGCGATTATTGTAATGAAATTCTAACGTAAACATTGAAAAAACCTCAGATCCAACCCATGAGTTCTACAAAAATTAATAACTGCTTGAGAAAGAACCAAACGCACTCTCTCTGCAGCTCAGAATCTAGCATTGAAACTGATGCCTTGTCCAAAGGCATTGACTTTTATTCCAAGATCACAAGAGTAAGATTTGAAGAACTGTATATAGATATTTTATGTTCCACTCTTCAACCAGTTAAGCGTAACCTCACTGATGCAAAGCTGGTTATAAACAGAATTCAATAATTTGTCTTTGTAGTTGGTTCCTCTTGCATTCCTAAAATTCAAAAGATGCTGAGATACTTTTTCAATGATAAATAGCTGTACATATCAATTAATTCAGATGGAAGAGTTGCAAATGATGCTACAGTGCTGATTGGAACCCCTGATGATAAGATTAAATATGTTCTCTTAGAAAGTGTAGCACCTTTGTCTCTTGGCATTCAGTCTGAGAATACAACGGAGCTGGGAGGAAACTTATATTGTAATCAAGAAACTAAATAATGTTGTCTACAGACTTCAGAGGTCGCCCAACTCTAAGCCAAAAGCCATTCACATTAATCAATTAGTTCCTTACCAGGCAATTGATCATAGTTGCATGTAATGAGACAGCAAACATGTCAATCTTTAAAGAAGGAAGCAGCGTTACGAACCTACTCCGTAACACTGTCCGGGTAATGTTACTTTTATGATCAGAAAGAGACATATACAAAGGTTTCTTTGAATATAGAGGAAGGATCAAAAAATGCCCTCGACCTCGGTGACGTTTCAACAATTTGATGAACTTGGCGATTTTGACGAAATATTGAAGGTTCTTAGAAAGACTCGAATTTTTCGAATACTATTGGGAAGGAAATCATAGTTTCTTTTGGAGTTTTCCCTGTGGCGTCGCATTTGGCTAGAACAGATATAAATACGCAGAATTGCTGTGATGAGGGAACCTACCTTAGGAGTCTGCCTTTGGAGAGCAAAGTAACACTTCTGATATTTATCCGCAATGTGAGGTAGAAAGCTGAGCGTACCGAAAGTGTTAGTTACTGTTATAAATGATTTGCTATCTGCCAGAGCTGTTAATTTGTACAAGAGCTGTTATTGTTCCTATTGTGCCGCTAATCTGTACAAATTGTGCTACTTGAGTTTCGTTTTGTCCTGAATATTTGTGAATAAAGCATCATTCATAATTATCCAACTCTTTGGAACAATTTTACTAAACCCCCCGCAGGAGCAATTTTTATTATATATATATATATATATATATATATATATATATATATATATATA
>BMAW01073356.1:557091-584031 GCA_019974015.1 Nephila pilipes
TTGTTGTACTTCCGTATTGCTTGATAAAATTTAACATTGTTATATCAACACCAATTTTTCTTGTATCATACCCATAAATTCTGTTAGAAAACTTGTTTTTCTAACTGTTAGCTCAGAACTTTAATAAGTGTTATTATTCTCAAGGTCTTATTTGTTAAAATTGAAAATGTAGAATTTTTGCATATAACCAGAATTTTTTTTTTGCACATTATAGCATAATTATTAGAATTCACTTCGTCTGTATAACCTATATGTAAATCTGTCTGTAATAGATTGCTGTTAAAATGATTCAGATAATTATTTTTCAATTATTTTTTTAATACTTACTTTTTTTATATAAACAGATATTTTAATATCATTATTAATGCAAGTCTTTAAACTAATTAAAACTTTCAATGGAAAACCAAATGAGAGAATATATTTAATTGCTAATTTAATATGGCACTAATATCTAAAGATTAATTTGTTTCTTAACATTAAAACTATTTTTCAATGTTAGAGTGAAATTCTATTTTATTATTCACAATATCTCTTAATTTTTTATCATCAACTATATCAGAGTACCTCTAATAACATGTTGATATTCATGTTTACATATTCTTTGTAGTATGCAAACATATATCACTTATTTCTTAATTCTTAGCTATTACAATTAAAGCGAGATGCGAGTCTTTTTTATAACATTTAAAAAAGCTTTTTTTAATGCCACGATTTTTTAATCGTAATTAATTTTAGTTTGATAAAGATTATTAGAATGTCATAAGAATGATTTATAAAATAGATTTAATAATCATTGTATACTCATAGGGTGAAATTTTTTGTAACTATATATATATATAAGTTACAAAAAAATTACTCTATGTAAAATTATATATATTTGGCTATATATATATATATATGTATATATAGTTACAAAAAATTATATATAGCCAAAATTATATGGCTATATATATATATATATATATATATATATAGTAAAATTGTGACACTTTGGAATTTTATGTTTTTGAATTTTATATGTGTATAGAAAACGTTACGTTTTCACAAGTAAGTTGTATTTATGTTTTAAAGAAAATTTAGTACTAAATTCAATGCAAAAAAACTAAATTCATCTATATTTGTAATACAAAGAGTTCAGCAGCTATAATTATCGATATAGAATTAGAAACTGATGATTGTGGAGTTATCAGTACCAAGTAGACTTAGAGCTGACGATGGTACAAGCCTTCCTTCTTAGTTACATGATGCAAGGAAACAATTATATCAATTGGTTCCTGTTATTTGATGGTGCCTCATTCAGACAGAAGAGTATTCAATGGGACACAAGTTTTCGATAGGATTGAGGCTACTGCATGTTGTCTTCAATTTTAGACTCGGGAGTTATTGATCGATGTGTTATATATATATATATATATATATACACTACTATTACTATACTGCAAGGTATTGAAGTGACATTGTGTAAATTGTATCTGATATCTAAAGAAATTTTTATATTATACTGGTTTCTCAATGGAATCTTTGTTTCATGATTTGATTTGTATGTATTTTTAATAATTATAACTTGGAATAAGAGCTTACTCTAATATCTTTTAGATTGTTGACTTATTCAAAAAGTTGGTCTTGTACATGGGGGCTATTGCCTTTCGGGACATTCATAAATTTTTGGACTTTCGTTTCAAAACAAATCCAATACACAACATTAGGATTACAAAGTAAGCTAGTTAGTGGTCTAGTTGTGAAAATATTTTGAAACATTTCTGTTTTTTTACACATTTACACACACATATTTCACTCAATTGAATTTTGAATAATTATAACAAATAAAATTTTGATCATTCAATATGATTTCTAGTCATGATTGGTTTATTGGTGGATTTTTATTAAATATTCTATATTAAAACTTTTTATACTCAAATTAGTTAAGTACTATTGACTTCCAAAATTTATCTGGCAACAGTACATGGTGGTGGACATCATCACTTAAAAAATTACTTAACCTATTGCACTCAGATTCATGATCACTTGTCAAAGATATGATCTTTTGAATTTTTGCCTGTACAAATGTGAAATTTGAATTGAATTTTTATGAAAAGCATGGATTCGGGTATGTAATTTTTAAAGTTTTTAACTGGAAATATTTAATTATAATGTTTTATTGTTTCGAAAAAAACCTTAAAATTTTAATTGAATAATTGTTAATTGGATATTTTTAATTGGATAATTTTAATCGGATATTTTTAAATGGATAAGTTTTAATTGGATAATTTTTTTTTTTTTTGAATATAATTAGTAATTGAGAAATCTCGCCATTCAATTTCTCTTCTTTGTTTATGGTTTCTTTTCTTTAAATTTCAATTTGAATTGGGAGTAATCCAATTTTACCCAACAAGATGCATTGGGGGAAGGTTGGTACCATAGAACTAGTTTAACCCCACAATTTAGTTCCCAGTCTGAATATGCATGTTTTGTTTTGTTGGGTATTCGAATTATTCGATTTATTATTTGGTTTAAATTAGTTTCAAATTTGATTCAATTTTTATTCATCTCTTAGTTTCAAATTTGATTCAGTTTCTACTTTTTTACTTAATTCTATAAATGTGTTTTTTTGTTTTTTAATTGATTTTGGATTTTAATTGTTCTTTTACTTTTATGTTTTTTTATGATAAATTCACTGCTTTATCTTATATATATATATATATATATATATATATATATATATATATATATTTTTAATGAAAAATAATAACCAATAATTAGGTACATATATATTAATATATAGACCAATTATATATTTTAATTTCTCATTTAAATTTTCTTTTTTTAAAAATTATATTTACACCTACAACTTTTGTGTGTTTATTTCTTTAACATTATTAACATTTATGGATTTTCTACGTATATACATTTTAAATAATTTTTAAAATTCGCAGAATAAATAAATTTTAGTACATTTCTTTAGTTTTGTAATACTGATCATTTAGTGAATATTGTTTGGTGGTTAGAACACAATAATATGGCGCCATATTTGAAAGTTTAGGAAAATCAAATTGCTTGCTAGAGATAAAAATTTTATAACCTTTACAGGTAAAAATTTTTTTACATGTGCATAAATAGATATAGATTATTTTTAATGGATTACGTTTATTTACTATGGTTTCAATATAACTGATGCTGTTGAAACTAACGATATAGGGCGCTATTCGCCAGATGTGAAAAAAAAAAAAGAAAAAGAAAATTTTTCTCAATTCTGAGTTGGAGAGAGAAGTGAGATGTTGAAAAAGAACTATGTTAGAGAGAGAGAGAGAGAGAGAGAGTGAATTTGATTTACACGCGAATTAGGATATTTAATTAAATTTAATGTTCATTGTGTTGTGACATCTTAAAGTTAATTAAAGAAATTGATGTCATTCGATTCCTTTATTCGAGTCTGTGTGGATAAATTGAAACTCAGCATCCTGACCTGATGGTGCGAAAGATGATGACAACCGTCTGACAGGTAGGAACTTTCGATTTATTACTTTGATATGCTATTTGCGAATTGTAGTTTAAACAGATGCTTTTCTTTCTTTCTTTGGTTGAATGACTGTTCAGTTCAGGGAGAATGACTATTCAGTACCTTAAATGATAATGCAATTACTGGAGTTGCAATTGTTAGATCCGTGGAAGTAGTTTAAGCACACTATTCTTAGTCAAAAATCAGAAACAGTATTTAAATTACATTTTCTGCATTTTCGACTTTTTCTTGTTTCTTTTCTACTGATATACGCTTTGTATTTCTTGTGTGTGGTAAAGTTAAGCTCGGTCAACTTTTCTTTAATTTTTTTTAAAATTATTTGTCTTTTTTTGTTTTGAATTTAATCATCAAGTTTAATGTGCATTCTTGAATTTCTTTTAAATTCTGTTTCGTTTATTTTATGACTTTTTTCATTAATATACTTTGCATGCCTTAAATATTGTTAGTATTTTTAACTTGCATGATTTATGTGCGTGTGCTTTTCTTACTAATTGTTTTCTGTAGTACTTACAATTTAATAGTTCTAATTCTCGTATTTTTATTTTGGAAGATATAAAAATTTCAGTCTACTTGTATTTTTCAGTGTTTATGTTGTTCCTCATGTTAGAATTATGGTGACGTGTTAGTGGTAAATTATAAGTTTTTCAAAGTGTTCGAGTTTGCTGGATTTTAGAAGTATAATTATTATAACTCTTTTTAAGTTAAAATTATTAATATGTGTAAAAATGTTTTAGATTATTTTGTGTAATTACAATAGTACATTTAGATCTAAATTAATAAGGTTCATTTGTTTGCTCTTTCTTTTTTTCCTTTGGTTGATTTTTTTGATTTGTTGCTGTATTTCTCTTTGACTTTTGGTTTTATACCATCTTGTTATAATGTAATTCACTGCAGTGAGATGGTTGGATTCGTAATACTGGTATAAACACACTTTATTTCAATCCAAAGAATGGAACAAAATTAATAATATTATCTTTAATTTTTTTTTATTCTTAATTGTTGTATTTCTCTTATTTTGCTGTGATTTTAATGTGGTTTGACTCTTAAATAGCGTATGTATATATATATATATTACACACACACATACACATTTATATATATCCATATCATTTAAGTGAATACTCTATGTATTGATTTTTATTCAATCCTTCTTACTAAGAAGCAAAGTAATATTCTTTGGAAAATAAAAAACCATGTTTCGAGAAGAAATAATTAAAGAAAGATGAAAAACTGTTGCTTACATAGAAATCTAATTAATAACTTTTTTGATGTTACAAAATATAATTCAAAAAAATATTGTACCTATATATATCATAATAACTAATTGGATTGGTTTTGGAAAAGATTAAAAGTTTGCGAAATGCAATTTATATTTATTATAAAAATAAATACGCAGAAAATATATATAAAGTAAGATGAAGATAAAAGTATCAAAGTTTTTTTTAATATACCTAGGTTGTTTCGACTCAAATTTTAATTCGAGAATGGAAAATAAATGCAAATCTTCCTAAGTCTGATTTATTATTTTAATAGGTAAAGAAAAAAATTAAGAGAGTATAGTCGTCTTTTCTGAAATCATAGTGAAAAAAAAATTGATTTTTGAGTGATGGAAAGAATTCATTTCAAAAAAGCGTCTCTTTTCAAGATCAAGAATTCTCATTAAAAATACTTCTCCTTTCAATGTGCAAGATAAAAAAGAAAAGAAAAGAAATCGCAAGTACTTCTGTAGGGCTGTTAAAAATAATTTTGAAGAGGTTGAAAATAATTTTGAGACATGAAGAAGAAAAAATTAATTCTTTGGAGTCTTGAAATGTCAAAATTCGAAGTGTGGGAATCGAGAGAATTGGTTGAAAGAAAAAAATATTAAAATAAAACTGCTTAATTTGCAGAAATTCTTATCTATCGGTATTTCGCTTTTAATTACTGAAAAGAAACTCTAGCTATTCGAATAAATTAAATTTACTAAACGTGTTTATTTCTTACTTCTTTCACTTTAAAACATATCGTTTTGTGGAGAAAATGAAAATCTCAATTGATTTTAAAAAATTACATAACATCCGTCTTTCAAATTTTTTGAGTATTTCCAAAAATATATTTATTGTCTTAGTTGCCTATTTATCATTTCTGAACCAATTATAAAGATGTTTTTTAATTGCTTCAATATTTTAGGTGCCCTTTTATAACTTTTTTAAACTGACTTTTAAATTAAATACAATGAAACATTTATTAAGTAGATTAAAAAAAAGACTTGAAACGTGATCTTTTAACCACCTTTTTCATAACTAGTATGTGTCACGCGAATACTGATCCGCTTGAAATGAAAAACATCAGATATTTTCTGTTTTTGAAGAAGATATAAAATAATTTATTTTTATGAAATATGTTGGTTTAATCCCCAATACTAAAACAAGAATGTTTTCAAAAGTGTGAGTACATTTACAGCACAAGACCAAAATTTAGTTATTAGCTTTATATGACAATAAGAATGTATATATATATATATATATATATATATATATATATATATATATATATCTATATATAATGAAATTTTGAAAATAATATATCAATTTTATTATAGTGAAGTTATATATCTATATAGGTAAATAACGCATATTTGCTGAAAATGCACTAATAAATTGTTGTTATAATAAGAAACTATCAATGAAACTTTTACATCTTTTTTAAATTTAACTCTCTTTTGCATTTCTTTCTAATTAAATTTAATTTAAATAGTGAATTTTTTTCTTTAGTCCTACATTTATAAAGCAATTATAGATATTTAATGAATAAAATTTAATTACTTAACTTAAATGTATAAAATTTAATTACTTTAATTACTTACTATAGTTAGTTAAATAATTATTCATGGTTAAAGTTAAAAGGTTGACAATTATTACCTACTTAGCCTAAAACACTGTATATTTAACAAGGAAACTGTAGAGTCTTTTCTTTTCTTAAAATTATTTTTAAATCACATAAAATTAAATAAAATGAGAAATGATAAATAAAATTTATAGGTCTTTTGTTCATCTCGTGTAAAATAGTAAAATACATTTTCTCTAAAATAATTTAAAAGCAAAAATATTTTTACTGAAAAATCTATGAAATAAAGTGTTGCATATCAATTTAAATATTCGTGGTGACTTTTATATGAATATAAAAATATAATCATCTATTTCTGTCAATTACTATAACTTACTTAAGCATTATTTATTAATTCACAAATCTATATATATATAAGCGAAATACCACTGACTGACTCATCACGATATCTCTAAGACTATACAACCGATTGACTTGAAATTTGGTACAGTTACTCATTTTGCAATGTAGACGCTCACTAAGAACGGATTTTATGGAATTCTTAACCAAAATGTAGTTATCATCGGTTAATCTTTTCTTACCCATCGGTTATGTCATTTTGGCGACTTTATCGCCAAAAATTACATGACCAACGCCAAACGGAATATATTTTTTTAAATGTATACTGTGTATCGCTACCAATTAAGTTTACTTGCAAGATTTGCGCGTGCGAAATGGAAAAATACCAAATAATTTAATATTGAAGCGCTGATGGATGATTGGCAAGATTTTGGAGAAGAGGCTCTTTTTTGCAAAATAGTACCAAATATCTTCCACCGCCAAGTAGAAGCATTTCAATGACCTTGCATTGTGAATTTTAAAAAGCTATACTATGGTAACCCCAGCTGATTTCGCTCGCCAGCTGATTTCGGTTTTGCTGAGCAAACGATAATTTTTATTGTTGTGGAACCTAGACGTAAGTTTTAAATTTATGAGAAAAGTATTTTATTATTAATAATGATTGATAAACTACATTTGTAAATCTAAACGCAATCTAACCAAGTTATTGAAGTTGGCTTTTAACAAATGAATAATAACGGTATGTTATTCATGTCATTAATAAAAAAAATAAGTATCTATCAAAATATATATTTTGATCTATGCATTAATTGTAACCTAATGTAAATATCATGCAAAAGTTTTGTTTCTGTATTTTGGTAATTTTTAGTTTTTGTTTTCTAGGAAATAAATATTTTTCATTTTTTAAAATGGCTGGATATTTTATTGTTTTCAGAATACAGAATTATTTTTAATGCTATGATTTTTAAGAGCTATTCTGTCTATTCAATTGCAGTTCCAGATATGCTGCTACCGTAAGAGTTATCCTTTTGCAAAAAGGATCACGTAATACGGGTGACTTTTTGCTAAAAT
Organism: Nephila pilipes; assembly: GCA_019974015.1. NCBI lineage: Eukaryota > Metazoa > Arthropoda > Arachnida > Araneae > Nephilidae > Nephila > Nephila pilipes. The sequence goes on from BMAW01073356.1 coordinate 564,845, forward strand.
TTTTTATTATACTTCATTTTTTTGTTAGTATTTTTTGTTGAATTTTAAAATAATTTGATTTTAAAAAGTTAATTTCGGTTATATTTTTTAACTTGAAAAGTATTTCATTGTAGGTTAATAAAAATTGATTTTTCATATTTACTTTTCAGTTATAGTTCTTAATAATGGATGTTGAATATATTTGGATCGATGGAATACCTACTCCTTTCAAAGTTTTTAAAATTCTTGGCGACGGAGCATGTTTATTTTCGTCTCTGTCTTTGCTGGTGTTCGGTGACATATCGATGGCGTATAAAATGAGAAATATTATTGTTTCTCACGTGTTTGACAACTGGGATCGGTTTAAATGCTACACTCAAATGCTATCTGGCACCTCTTATAATACTAACGATTTATACTTTACCGAAATGTGTAAACCAAACACGTATGGATCTATTTGCTAAATTATGGCGGCGGCAGAGCTATTTCCCTATCAGTTCGAAGTTTATCAAGGTGGCTGCCATTTAGCTTCTGTTGGGGAAACAATTCAGGGGGAAAAAATATTACGTTTTACGGGAAACTGTAATAGTTGTCATTTTGATGTTTTATTTAAATAGTTGGATTAAGAAATAGAAGTAAAGTTAATCCTGGTTATGATAATGTGAAACAAAATGAAGAAAATGTGTCATCTTTAGTGTTTCAGCCTCAAGAAAATGTGTCTGTGTTAGTTTCAAAGACTCAATCAATATCTAACATTGATTTTTCAAGTTCAAGTGAATCAATTATTAATGATGTAATATCTCTTCAACTAAATAAAGGTAAAAGAAATGAAGAAAAAGATTCACAAATTCAATTAGATATAAACAAGTAAGACCAGCTGCTACAAAATATATTCAAAGTCATCCTGAAGAACATAGAGAAGCTGCTTCAAAATATACTAAAAGCCATCCTGAAGTACATAGAGCGTAAGAAAATACTTTTCTAATACCCCCCACGTGAATCAGGCAGCTGTAATTAAATACAATGATAAAAGATCAAAAGTTAATTTAGCGCCATGGACTTCCAAAAATTTGTCTGGTTTTAAATATGAAATATATATTGACTATTCAAATGATAAAATTGTCAGTATCGGAAAACGTTTGCCCTGTTCGAGGTGCCGTGCTTTAAAAGGATAGAAGAACCTCCAGGAATGTGCTGGAGTGGTGGTCAAGTCCTGCTTCCTGTTATTAGATCCTTCCCTGAACCTTTGAATAGTCTTCTTAGCCATAAGGATCAGCTTTCAGAACATTTTCTTTCTACAATTCGCAAGTATAATGGATGTTTTCAGATGACGTCATTCGGAGCAAAAGAATTGAAGGAAGGAAATTTTATGCCAACATTTAAAGTCCAGGGCCAGGTATACCACAGGATAGGTAGCCTATTGGCTGAGCCTCCTCAACAACCTTCTTTTCTTCAGTTTTACTTTCTCTGTGATGATGAATGTGAAAGAAACATTCATTGTGGTATTTTCCCAGGTGTTAAGCCAGAATTAGCCAATTACAAAAGGAGCTACATGAACATAACAGGTATATTCACGATTTCAAAGCTGCTGTTGATTCAGTTCCTAAAGACCAAAAGGAGTTAAAGGTTATAATTAATGCCGATAAAAAACCATCTAGAGAACACAAAGGTCGTTTCAATGCTTCAATTTTCTTGATATTTTATGTATAGGTTCCAAAATATAATATTATCGTCTGCCCAGCGAAGCGGGCGGGTATCAGCTAGTAATGTATACGTGCAAACTATGCTTATACCTATATCAACGTCACTGATATCTTCATTTGTATTGAATTTTGTTCTCAGAAAATTTAAAAGTGCTTTAATAAAAATCTGTAGGTATGTTAATATATCAACATATATAATTTTTGGAAGCTTACTAAAAACTGCTAAGATAGAATTGGATAAAGAATTGTTAATTTCTCGAATATTCCTTTCAAAATTCAGAGTGGTTTGGATTGGAAATATATGAGGGGGTATCATAAACTTTTAATTATTACTAAGAAATAACCGAGATATCTTGATGAAATTTATTCTGTATTTTAATTGATCCTTATGTACACAATGCTTTAAATTACAGCTATTAACGTTGATTTGTTTGGTTTCAGGAAGCCGTAGATGGAAGTAACTCACGGTTTGGAGAAGATAGAATTGAAAATGTGCTGAGTTCTACCATGATGGCCTTCGAAAGGTTAGGGAACACAGGGAGAAATGTGCTACTCAAGATGGTGACTTTATAAAAATTCTTACGAATAATAAATAAAAATTAAGTTTCTATCTCAATTATTTTTAGCAATAATTAAAAATTTACGATACGTATTGTTACTTCAATGTATGGCTTCATGAAACCGAACAAATCAACATTATTAGCTTTAATATACAACTTAATGTACATAAGGATCAGTTAATAGGCAGATAAATTGTAATAATTAAAATTTTGTGATATCCATTCGTAAAAAATTTCAATACAGACGCATTTAGTAAATAAATATTTAGCTAAAATGAACTAACATTTCAATACAAACATTGTATAAATATTTTAAGAGAAAATGAATCATGTATAAGGTTTTCTGATTATTACTTTTTTCTCTACAAAATATTCAAAAGATTCGCTTTCGAAATATATTGATAAAATACTTATAATTACAATATAACACTTATAAATTTTATTTGCATTAAAATCATTCCAGAAAAATAACTCTGACATGTTAATGGAAATCTGCAGGTGTCAGTAATCGGAGGGACTTGTTTTTCAACTTGGAAGGCTCACTGCAGGTGCCTGTGAAAGTCTTGGGCAAAGCCTTTTTACTGATCCATTTCAAGTTTTTGTCACAGCGAAAAGGGTTGTCTGAAAAAAAAATATTAAAACTGATTGTTTCGAATTTTAGGAAAACATAGCAAAAACATTATTATGTAACTATTTATATCTCTCCTTCTTAACAGATACGACAGACATTTGATATTTTTCTGTACTATCAAATGATTTCTTATCTTTTTTGAGCCTTATTTCAATATTCGCTCTTCATAGATGTGAAGACTGTCGGGGAAGGTATAAATGTAATTAAACGTGAATAACGTTCCGAATGACGTGGGTGATAAGCCTCATAATTCTGAATCAGAATTAAAAGAGAGGACGACACTTGAGCGAATGTATCACTCCCTTAACTTTCATGTAACACTACGAACGGAATTTGAAACGTAATTTAATGTAACGTACAGAAACTCCCACTACCAGTTACGGTAACTGAGTGGTCATGGTCAGCGTTGTTTCTTTCGAATCGTGGGTTTAGTTGAAAGAAATTCTCAAATCAAATAACGTCATATCAAAGTGTCTGAGAGTTTGATGAAGATAAATAAGCGAAAGAACCCATTACACGCTTTCCCTAACCCGAGTAGGTCTAACCGACTTGTTTGTATAACTTATTACCTGGTTTTGAATTATGATATTTTATATTTTTATGTATTTCTCAAATAGATAAATGCCTTTAGCTTATAACTTTTTCTGGCTTGTAAAACTGTTTTTATCTTATGAAAAAGTATTTTACTTGATTGGGTCTAATCAGCCTACATCACTAAAATATGAATAAAAATACATATGAAAATAAATTTAGCATTTTGGGGTGGTCTGTAGTTCAAATAATGCTCAATGGATGTCACGTGATTAAAAAAGAATAATAATAGTAATAAAACATTTTTTAAATCATTTATTTGGTTTTTAACTGGATATGGATCCCGTTTCATGTGTACCAAAAAGAATAAATCGATAATTTCTTCTTTCAACTGTTCACACACTGGCCTGGCTATGGTAGCTTAGTGGTCATGCTCACGAACTTGCGGCTAACGGTTTTTCTGTCGAACCTTGGGTTCGAGTCCATATGCCACCAAAGACCCGTCGCATAGCACGGCTGATGCAAGTTAAATTTGTCGGGATTCAAACTCCGCCTGTTCAGGTGGTGTTCAAGTTCAGAAAATTAGTTGCCAGTTCAGACACTATCCTCCTCAATTACTCTCTTAATTAAGGGGTCCATCGACTATTGTCCTCGCATTGCTTCTAATTGTTACGTTAATAAACATTCAATAAATTTAGAACATTTGGATTAGGGACAATCTAACCACTGGGTTACTTCATCTAGGCAACAAAGAGTGATATTCCGTCTCAGATGGCAACTGGTTTTATTAAGATTAAAAATTAAGTGACATATTGTATGTGCGAAATTGGTGTTTGAAATAAGCATAAGGAGACTGTTAAGAAAATTAAAAGATAAATAAACTTATTTTTATTATTATGTCAGAATTATTATTTCCAAAAGAGATAATTTTATTTTTATACCAGAAGAATACATTCTTCGAAAAATGTTTATTATTTTTTTTTTAATTTTTATTTTTAATTTTATTATTGTTTATTTTTATGTATTATTTATTTTATGTATTATTTATTTATATTTATTTATTTATTTTGATAGGAAAACATAGTTGAATAATTCAGAGCTCAGTTTGCTTAAAAAAAAAAACTTATTCCATGAAAAGAAAAACGAAAGTAACACGAAACCTAATCAAATAGCTAGTAGCGGAAAATTCGTCTTGAACTAAAAGGGAATGGTAACAGGTCGTTTAATTGGAAATCTATGCAATAGTTATGGTTCAGGTGACAATTCCCAAATTCAATTGCTTCCGTCTCTTTCGAGAAACAAAGGAGCCTTTCGAATAATTCATTAGGCTGAGAAAATACGAAACTATTGTCAAGATATCGCAGAATTTAGTGGAAAAGACTATTTGGTACGAACTCGTCTAGGACATTGCATGACTCTTGACTTTGCTGAAACTATATAGCTTAAGGACATTTTACATCGATCTGCAAATGACAGAACCTGCTCAAATAGGATATTTCCTGACTATTAAAAAATTAATGCATGTAAAGTTAATTATGCTTTCTTAAAGTTTCCATATCTTTTTCCAAAAAGTTATAACTGTTTTCTCAAAGTAATAAGACAATTTGAATACTAAAAGATTCTTTGAAAAAAATTAATGATTTTTAGTAGTATAATTTGTTATCCTCATAAGCATTTTTATCATCTGGTATTATTAAAATATTAATTAATAATTTTTAGAAACTATTAACGAAGAAAGAAAATTACAACGAAACAATTTGCAGCCAACCTTTAATGAAAAATAAAATATTGAATTTTATCCTGAAGAAATTTTCAATATTTTCCAATTTTTTCGAAAAATCCTAATTCTGTTTTTAGCATAAATTATCGATTTCAAATTCGTCATGTAAATATCCATTTTTAGTTCATTTGAAATATATCAGAAACTATCAGTCTGGCACTTACACACACAAACACAAATATAAGAGGTGAGAGGAGAGAGACATATATACATACATAAGAGAGGAGAGAGAGATATATATATATATATATATATATATTCAATTTATCATCTTTCTCTTTATTTAGCTTCTTAACGCCAAACCTTTCCCTTCACTTTTAAATGTACTAATTTCCTCTTGGAAGTAGTAACTTCACGAGCCCCTTTTAATTACTAAATTTACAAAATTATTTCCGAAATTCCTATTTTTCCTCGCTATTATATAAACCTACTGCTCAATCTAACCCTATCTTTCGTTGCTGACACATGTACTGTGAGGTGCCACTTGGAATTTAATTGCTTCAAATGCTCCAGAATCGTTCATTACATATATACTTTCCACATTAAAATGTATTTCAAAATATTTTTATCACACATTAAAATCTTTAAAAAAGTACTTATAGGAATGGTTAAATGTTGTATTTAAATAAATATTTTTAAAAATATTTGCTTTGCTTTCATCCAGGAAAGTTCTGTCCCAGATCAATAACATGAACAATTAAGACATTTGAAATACATGTTTGAAACTTTTTTACTTTTTTGAATTTGCTAGAATTATTTTTCAGTTATATATCAAAATAAATATATATCAATATATATATATATATATATAGTCCCAGATTTTCAAACATCCTTTTGAATTCAATGCTTCATTTGGACATTTGAAAGATCTTGATGCTACAAAAATTTGAAAAACGAGAATGCTCAGAAATTCTACCTTTTAAAATTTCGAGAGAAAAAAAGTACAAATTCGTTAATATTGTTCCAAAATTAATTATGAGTCTCGATATATTTTTACACATTTAATTTGAACTTCAATTTTTATTCTGTTTAAACCTTAAGCAAAAATTACCCTTGGTGAAATGTAAATATTTCAAAGATATCATTTCTTATACATCCAAAATTCTAAAAAGTTTTTCATACCATACCCCTCTTTGATAATTGTGAAGTATCATCATATTAAATTAATATTATAACATAATTAGTGTTGTTAAATTAGCATTCATTAAAATAGTTAAAATAACATTACAACATAATCAACACAATTAAAAACATTATAACTTCATTAACATTATTAATTTAACATTTTAGCATATTAATATACTTAATGAAACATATTAGATAATATTATTGTAAGAAATATACTGCCTTATACATCTGGTAGATAATTTTTTTCAATTCAATACACATTTATTAGATTAGTAGTATGATTATATACCTTGGTTACTTATAGCATGGTTATTCTTATTTGAGTTATTTATTAACAATGTGATTGAATATATAGGTGATTTATAATAAGTATGACTTTTTGTTTTGATTTTTCTTAATAATACTATTGCTTATTTTTATAAGCCATTAGTTTTCATACTTTGAGAGGAAACTTAACTAGTTAAATTAGCGTTATTTTCAAAAATAACTCACCTTCTAAATAAACTCGAGATAAATCTTCAACCACTTTTCCCCAAGCAGCTTCATTGAGAGTTTTCAGGTTATTTCTTTCCAATTCTACGGTTCTAAGACTAGGCATGTCTACAAAAATATCGTCAGGAAGTGTTTCAATGTTGTTGTCACTGAAAGTTTTGAAAAAAAAACACTTACGTTTTTTTAAATATTTCATTACACTGATTTTTAAAATTTCACGTACTAATAATTTGAAAAAAAAAGTATAATTTTTAATATGAAGTGCATTTTATCTCTATTTAATACACATTAATTTATTTCAATATTTAGCTTTAATTATTGATATTTCTCTATTTGTATTCTAAATTAAATATTTATGGTACATGTCAGGAATGATGTAACAGCAACTGAAAATATGACAAAATAAAATATTTAGTTAAACTCTGTGTTAAAGGCTTAGGAAAGATTAGCTTTTTATGTTTAAAAATGGCATGAACAGAATTTTTTTAAAGAAATTCTGAACCTGCAACTTTTATTGTTCAAAAATATCTTGAGCAACTTACCACAGTGAATTATTTAGGTAAATCATGTATTTATATAGGTAATAAAGATTAAAAATGTCGTAATTCCTTTTGAACAAAATTCAAATATATTTTTGATAATATTCCCTGACCTGATAATTGAACTCAAGATAGTATTGGATACCAGAGATTTTATGCTTCACCAAAATCACTGAAACAAATTACATCATCATTTAGTGCTTTAAGCATACCTTTAATTAACTTAACCTCAACATATTGTTAATTTAATGAATGCAGCGAAAGAAAGTGAAGCAAGAGGGAGAGAGATCATTTAAATAAGATTTCGCTTAAAAATAATCTAATTTTTACACTTCAAATAAGACATATCTTTGTTTAATAATGAAAAAGCATAATCTTAGTAATAATCTAAATTTCATTAAAGAACAATAATAAAGTGCAAAGCGTAATTATTTTGTCATATTTCGGCTAAGAAGTAAATTTTATGAAAGTGAATTCAATTAAGAAATAAAAAGTTTTCATTACATTAATGTAAAAGTGAAGCAAATAAAACTTTCATAACGCAACAAAATAAAATGCATAACTGTTAGATAATGAAAACGTGCGATTCGGAAAAGTTAATTCAGAAAGTCAGAATACATTTTTAATACCTATATATTACTCCTAAGTGTTCAAAATTTCATTAGCTTCAGCTGTTTCAAATTTGTTCCATTACACTCACTCTAGTATTAAATTCTAATATCTTTGTGGAAACTGACTTTAACATAATAGTTAGCCATTATCTCTCATTTCTACTTATTTATCAAGTTATGAGGTAAATTTGTCATAAATTTGTCAAAGTTTCACTAGGTTGCTTCATTATGTTGTAATAACTGCAAAAGGAATTTATTATAAATTCAATTAAAAGGCCTCCTCTCTCTTTTCCATTCATCAAATCTTTTTCATAAAAGTATAGAACAATAAATGTACGTTTTCATTCTGAGATGTTTGAAATAAAAATTATCAGCTTCCTTTTTCTAAATTGCTTGAGTATTATTTCATTCAATTTCTTTTTAAAAAAGGATATCATTCTCAAATAATAAAAATACTATATGTACATCCTTTTTTAAGAACATTTAATGTTTTACGAGTCAAAAAATAAACTTAAAAAAGAAAGTAATATGACAACTGAAATATGAATTATTTTTTTTTTATAGAAATGAGTTAATGCCGGAATAGTGTTTAGGCAAGTATATTTTATTTATAATATTATAAAAATTTGTATTATTGTAAAAAAGAATTTTTTTTAAATAATTACGAAGTTAAAACATTCCTATCTGGTCACTTATTCCCATAAATTAATTAATAATAATATTTTTTTATTCATAAACTCAAATTAAATATTCGAAATCAACGATATGTTATAATTATGACATAAAGATTACTTTATAGTTTTAACTTGTGTTTTAATATCCAATTTACAGGAACGAAATTATTTTGATATGATTCAGTTCATTAAAAATTAGAAAAAAATATACGTTTGACGCTGTAATATAGTGGAATTTGAAATTCAACTATATATTCCACTTTTATTAGTGAGAGGTCTATCGAAAATGTAATAAAAATCCTAATCTACATTTTAATAAACTTTCTGCTTAAAAATAGTAAATGTAATTTAAATAAAAACTATTACTTCAAAATTAAATAAAAATTAAAATAAAATGTAACTTACTTCATACTGATTGTTCTCAAATTCTCTGCAGGCCTTGGGAACATAGACCGAGATATGGTAGTAATCTTATTGTCCATTAGAAAGATAGTCGTTAACGAATTGAGCTTAGAAAATACTTTATCTTCCAGTTTTTCTAGTTTGCAATTATCGAAAGTAACAGATCTAAGCATTGGTCCAGCGGAACTTATCCAGTTATTTTTCAAAACTTTGATGTCATTCTTCTCAAAAGTTACTTCTTTCAATTTATTCAAGTGACCCAATGACCATGTGTTCAACAAGTCTTCTTCATCATAACAAGACAAAAATGTGAGTCTGTTCAAATAGTTTTCTTGTCCCAAGAAAGGAGGAGATTCCATGCTCACGGTAGAATGACTGAACACGATTTCATTTATTTGGGGTCCTTTGAAAGCGTCAGACTTGATGGTTCCTGTATCGAACATCCATATAGAGACTGTGGTGAATTTATATTCGCTGAGTCTGCTCAAGCCATCCTGGATTTGTTTGTTTTCTTGTAAATAATTACAGTGTATGGTGGTACGGTCCTCATCTTCTTCGCAATAGCATGGATAACTGTCTTCTGGATGAGGACAATCTTCATTAATAGCAGTAACCTGGTTCCAAACACAGGAGCAGAGAACAACCACTATATACCACCAACTCTCCATACTTAGTATAATATCTTTCTAAAAAATATAACTACAATGAAAATGTTGTTAAATCTCTACCCAAACTATTCATGACAGATATTACATTGTCTAAATACTTGTGTGTGATGCAGACAATAATTGTTTTAAATTGATTTTCTTTGTTTAATTATTTTTGTATGATACAGATAATTTTTGTTGAAAATGAATAACATTGCAATACTTTTTTAATTTATTATTTCGTAGAAGGTTAGCAAAAAGATTTTTTTTGTAATTTATATTTATTTTTAAAGCTATTTTAAGAATAAAATAAAGGGATTCTGTATAGAATTGAGTGTTAGTTTTAGTTACTTTTTCAGTTATTATTACATAAAATGTGTATTTAAGAATGCTTTTCAATACTTTTATACAGTATTTTTAACGGCATATATTTTGTAAGACAATTGTTTAGGGTAAAAAAAAAAAGAAAAGAGAGAGAGACTGGGGTTTCCTCTTTTTACCTTCAATAACTACGTTGAGTCAGGAAATCTCACAAATGGAAATGTCAAAAATCTATTAAAGCTTTATTCATCATGAAAAAGTAGTGATATAGATTATTCATAAGATAGCTAAATATTTTAATATATCAAATATAACAAGAAAATATCACTATCGTATAAAATCATCAAATATATACAAATGTCGTAACTGTACTGTAAATGAGTAGTTGCTGAAAATGAAATAGTTCGAATAATACTAACTACAGAAAATTAAAATTTACAATAAGACAATAAATAATCATGATTAATTTATAAGATTTAATTTTAAAAAAATATTTATCACATATGTCAAATTTTAAGGTTACATAAATTTTTATTTTGTTTTCATGGTTTCAGTTCCATGCATATTTTATTACAAAAGAAATCACTGAAATGCATTTTTAAGCAAAAAAGTAAAACTAGGTTTAGTTTTAAATAATTTTTTTCTTTTGTAAGATATTAATTTGTGTTATGCTACTGTTTAGATTTATTGAGTTTGAAAAAACATGGATTTTAGTGGAACTGAAGCGTGGCATGATCTTAAAGAAGTTTGGATACATTGATCTAAGTTATTTATTCAGATTGCAGCAAGATGTTTATTATATTTCAGACAATTCATAGCTCTCAGGGAATTACTTTCTTCGGGTAAGATTGGGGATCACTCACCCGAGGCATCCTAAAAATCTTTCCTTTCCCATTCGATTTATTGTCTTTGATGAACATGGGTGACGCGCCCCCAGGATATCCTAGCGCTCCTTTCGTATTCTCAACATTCCTTCTAGTCAGCTAATTTTTATCTTTTTTCATTTTCCAAAAGTCTCACTTTCGCCTTGTTTGGAGAAGTGTAACCATAATTGGCTCTTGCGTCATTAAACTTGACCATCACTCACAAAAACTCAGATAATCCGTACGCAGAAATTTTATTCTAAATAATAGTCCATTGTTTGTTTTAATAATATTTGAAATGATGAAGTCAATTTTAGAGCAAAGTAATTGGTTTCTTATTGGACTACAATTTTACCAAATGTATCCTAATTTATCCATACTTTTTGATTCTGGATTTACATTATCAATATAAGTAATGCAAAACCAAAGTACAAAAATTTCTTTAGTTTCCTGTAATCTGTATCATTATGTCATTTGTTAGTTATAAATACTACTTAAAAAAGGATTTCAAATATTAATTTCCATCTCATCCAATTTTAGAGGGATTATAATAATAAAAAACTCGAATAAATTTTGAATATCATATTTGAAATCATAAAGGAACCGTAAATAATGTCTGCAGACTTATTCGGCTTCTAGAAAACTTTTCCAGATCCATCAATACTTGATAGTTTTCTTCCTTAGGGTATTCGTATTTCCGAAATTCATTATTATTATTCCTGTTTCTTGACAAATTAAGCTTCTTTCTCGGAAATAATAATTTATTCCCAGAAAATACCTGATGTTCCTTTATCAATGAGAAATAAAACCTTATAGTTATTATTCACTAATGAGAAAAATGATTCCGCAACAATTACAACTAACAACTCAGAATTCCCTTAAGCAACTAAAACATATATGAGATGTAAATAAATATAAATTGTTTCCGGATAATATTTCTGCCCATTAGATACCTGATATTTGTAAAAGCAGACTACAATAATTAATTAACTGAGTTCGTAGAATTTCTTCCAAAACAATTCCAGGAAACGAGGCGAATACGGTTTAATTTTAAAAAAGGAAAATATTTACACATTTAAAATTACAAGTATGTGGTGAAACAAATTCAATTAAATTTCATTAAGGATTACGAAAGGTTCTCCGAAATTCCAAAGAATTCTAAATTATCAAGAAAACTAAAACTACACGATTCCTTTTAATGCATTATAAAGATGAAATTCTCTAAAATTTGAAAAATATTATATTCTTTAGAAATGATGTTTCTTCACTTCGCCAAATCAAACTTGAATTTATTTAACATGAATACAGAAATGTCGGAATATAAATATTTCATCAATGCATACAATATTGATTCATACAGAAAATCCATTAAATTTCTAACAATACAAAAAGAATGGTTTCTAACATACACAGGAACGTCATTTTCTTATTGCTTACTGATAAGAATTCTTTTGCCATAATAATATATATTCATTTCAGTTTTATTTATGTGTATTTTTATCAACCAAAAAGAAAGGTTCAATTAAAATAAAAAAAAAATAAGTGATTTCTCTAAATTTTTCATAGGAATTTATATATGATTTGTCAATAAAATATACGTGATTTATTAACAATAATAATGTAATTAACTAGTATGTCATTTATATAAGTAATACGTAGTAAAATACTAAACCAACGTATGTTTTTTTAACAATTCTTTTCGTGAATTATGAACTCGTATTTATAATAATATTTGCTTTGTTGAAGGAGAAACTAATAAATTAAATTATTTGGTGAATATCAGTTATTTTCACTAGAATATTATGATTGAAATAATTAATCTATATTTGATGAAACTTCAATTTTCAAAATGTGAATTTTATTTCAGGAGCTTATATTTCATTAACTTTCTTGAATTGTAAATTGATTTTAGAAGGTACAAGTGTAATGCTAATAAACTGTTTTCTAAATAAATAAATACATTTTGAAAATTTCTAGAACTTTGAGAAGGAAATAACTCATTACGGTTGCCTAAGCAAATAATTATTTTTAATTAAAGTCAGACTAAACCGTCGCTATTTAATGAAAAAAATGACTTTATTAAAGAGAAAAACCTTAAATTTAAAATATTTCCGATTTGATTTAGCAATATGAAAGACGGATTTCTTTATTCACTTCACTCGATCAGATATTCTAAGCAAGTAATAAACACATTTTGGCATTCATTGAGGAAATTAATAATTGTAAAGACAAAATTTTCAAACACATGACCCATTAATTCAAATTAAATTCTTCTCCTTAATGATAATCGAATTGAACTTATCATTTTAGGTTATTTCAATGGATTCAACTTTAATTGCCAATTACACTATTTACAAAGAGAATTTTGATGAACAAAACACTAATAAATATAAATGCTAAGAAGTGTGTCTGGAAAACGCGAAATGGAATCTATTGTTTTCTGCGTATAAGAGTAAGTGGTAATTTAAGAGGTTTACTTTAAGTGGTTTTTAAATGAAAGTAAGATTTATTTTCATACTTCAGATATATCCGGTACCATTTCAGAGGACATATGTTTACAATTCTTGCTTCTACAATTACTGTAAACACACTTTAAGTACTTTAAAATTTATAAAAAGCTAATAAGGAGTAATGGTCAATCAGAATTGTCTAAAAATAAGAATCATTAATTGTTCATATCCATTGCCAAACATTATCAAAAGTTCGAAATGGAAAAGACAGCTATTAAAATATTTCATACCTAATTTTTGAAGTGTATTTATTGTACAGTTTTGATGTCGTGATTTTATAATAAACTTATTCTAAGGTCAGCTAAGAAACATAATTCATTCTTTTTTTTATAATATACGAACCGAACATCCCTTAAACCGGAAAAAATGTGTTTAAAAATTAGAAAGTTATATAACTAATGTTACTTAGAATATTTTGAAATAAAAAGTAAAAAAAAACTTTTGACCAGTGGTAAAAAATAATTTATTAGTATACCTATTTACAGTACACGTGATGTAGACAAAATATTAAAATTGATGAACAGTGTTAAAATGCTAAAGATATTCAGTTTTCATTTTAGCTCTTAAGAATTTTAGGAGGAGTACCTCAAGATTTTTTTTTCGGAGGGTGGGGGATGTTGTGCATATTGCTCTTGTCAGAATGCAATTCCGTTTAGAAGCAAGTCTTATTAAATTCTTGTCAATGAAAGCTAAAAAGGTAATAAATGGCTATTGAAGATTTTAAATTAAATCTAGCCATGTGTGTGGGTGTTAATTCTAAATAAAGAAAAACAACTTATCATTATTTATTTCTATAAATATCAAAACATTAGTTTTAGACATCTCGAAAATCAATATGGTAATCTTTTGTTGATATTCAAAGAAAAATTTAAAGTGCATAATTGCAAATTTTAATGTAAACAATTTAACCATTAAATTGCAAATTATTTTGTAAAATGAAAAGTATTTCTCTAGTCGTTTAAAAAACACTCCCTAAGATTTCTACTCCGAGAGGGGGCATTTATCTTGCACTGAATAATTTAAAGTTATTTGTGACATTTCTTTGATAGTATTTGACATTCGGTTTTTATTATTTAAATTTTGATAAATTTTATTATGTTATAATTTCAAAGCAAGTTTCGTTATTTCATTTTTAAATTGTAAATTTCTCCTATGAAAAAGTAAAAGAAATTATAGATCTCTTTTGTTGAATGTGTAGTGTTTGTTAAAAATAGAGTCTATTTTATTTGTAAGTTTTGTAAAAGCAAATGCCTTTGCAGTTAAATTATTGATGCATCATAAATCAGTTTTTGAAATGAAATTAAAAATTTAATATTGTTAAAAAGAAGCCTCTCTGATTACAAAATGCCCTTTTCTTTGGCTTCATTATTGAGCAGTTTACTTTTAAAAAAGAACACTTCTTAATTTAGCCTTAAAAAAGGATGCTAATATTTTTTTTTACTTTGGTTTTATAAGGATAACTGATCTCTAAGATAGCTAGATAAACTTGATCAATAATGAAATAATTATTATGTATATTTTCCAAAGCTATTGTCGAAGGAGATGAAGCTTCAATAAATCTGCAAAATATTAATGAGTATATACTGTAACAAAATTTTAATTACATAAAGATTTTAGGAAAAAAAGAATTGTTTCCCGATTAATATTATGAACTACTTTTAGAATAATTTTTGACGTGATACGAAGTATAGAGAATTCGCGTGTTGTTTTTAATCCCGAAAACAACTTTTTCAATTTGATGAAATATAATACTTATTACTCTGGCTTGTTATATTCGGTTTTAGATAATATGTCAACTTTTGACTGGTAGTCTATAGTCATTGCAAATGTGTACAAATACTAGATAAAAGAAATCATATTTATTAAGCATTTCTAAAAATCATTTTAGTTTATTTTTTATTTTAAATTACTTTCTTTAATTTTTTAGGAATTTTGAAATTTTAATATAATTTTTTATTATTTTATTAACTTTCAGATCTCTTAAAATGAATCTGAATCATTAACATCAGTGTCAAAATCAAAACTCAGTTTTCTCTATATTTGTCATTTATATTTAAGAATCTTTCGGCAAATATATTTATGTAAACTTATTATTATTAATTTATAAGTCTGTGTTACATTAAGTATAGTTTTTTAAAATAAATTTAGTCTTTTAAGTCATTTTTTGTTAGTTCATTTTTTTTGGAATATTTAATGGAATTTTTGGGCCATTTTTTTGTTCGCCAATATATAGGACATTGGTATCAATCATTGTTTACGTATATTCAAGATAATTTATACTAATGCTTAGAATCTCTTCTAAATTTATTTCTAAACTTCTAAGCTAAGAATATTTCTGTAAATAGAAGAAACTTGAAAACACAGATGTGTTACATTATTTTAGATCCATAAATTGCAATGCATAGCAGTATATACGAATTTATGTAAGCAAGTTAATATTGTTCAATATGTAAGTACAATGAACTAATTACTCCATAAAGCAAATTAAGATTAGAAATTATTTGAAATATTTATTTGTATAATTAGTAAAATAACAAAAGGAAATAAAAATAAATCTCTTAATGAACTTAAACAGCTAAAATAAAAATTTTCTAGCTCCTAACACCGAATATCTGAAACACACTCTAATATTTTTTATATTCTATTCATCCTTCTTCTTTTTGGAAATTATAGTAATTTTTAGATATTTAACCAATATTGTTTTTACAAGTGTCTAACAAAATTCATGCAATAATTTTTGGAACGTACCTGTTTAAACCAATAAAGTAACCAGGCAGTCTCTAGATTCAGATGAATCTGAAAGTTAGATTAGCGAACAAGACTTGGCTAATCTATTAACCAGCTGTGTAATTTCACGTTGGATTGTGAAAGATAATCTATTAAAAAATTTTAATGGTTTCAAAGTTGAAAAATTGTTATCATAAACGTATGGGAACGATTGCAGACTGTGTTAAGATTCGGATTGTTAGAGATAAGATACAAATATTTTGGTTAGATGGAGTATACATCACAGAGGATAATTTACTTCCTGAATTCTTCAATAAATTACTAAATCAGTTTTATAATATCATGTAACTTCTCCTTTCGTGTCATAAATATAGGTCGTTATGATAATAATCCCGTTCGTACATAAAATTGAAGACATTATCTAATATTTCTCGCGAACAAACAAAGAAAATCCCTGGGATAAATTGAAGTTATTTGATGCTCTAACTTAAAATATAAACACCAGTCATTGACCTACTATAATACCTCGATGCAGAATTAACGTATAAAATATCCGATCTCACTAAATGACTACGATTGAGAGTCAAATAAAAATCTTAATTAATTACACTTTCATTTACTTTTTTTCCTTGATTCAAAATAAAAATATTCTGCTTAAGAGGGCTGTTCAAATAGTACCCATGTTAAAAACAGTTTATTAGAAATGGGAGATGGAAATAGAGTTACTCTCATTGTAGTAATGTTCATTTGTTGTTTTTCGTTTTCTAAGAAGTCCCATAAGTACAACAGCCTTTGCATTCCAAAAAATTGTCTTCATAACTTTTCCGGACAATGTCTGCCGCTGTAGCCTATTGGTCATGATCGCGAACTCGTGGGTGGCGTTGCTTCAGTCAAGACTTGGGCTAATTTTCTTATGCCATTTCGGATGGGGCATGTAACGGAACTAATGCTCGTTTAATTTGTCGAGGCTCCAAGTCCTCTTGTTGGCATGGTATGGAAGTTAGGATAGGGAGGTTCCAGCTCAGATGTCGTTCTCGTCACTTGAGGATGGTTCTAAATCACGAGGTCCATCGCCAATTGCACTCGTGTTGCTTTTAAGAGAGACGTTAATTATAGTGAATCAAACAATGAATCTCCGGACTATGAGACTGTCTTCGCCTTCTTTGGAGCAAATTCACCGTATGTAATCCATTGTTTTGATAGTTGCGTCTTATTCGTTTTGGCTCCATTTAACAGTTGGCAGCACATAATGGTAATGACAACTTGCTTTAGAAATGCAATCGGTTTTCAAACACAGGTACTTTTTGAACCGCTTTGGCATTAGATACACGTTAGGTGTTTCTCATACTGAAGAATCAGAATAAAAACACAGTCTAAAATAGTATTACGGAAAATAACTTTGCCAAACTACTTTAGACATTCTGTGGAAGACCTTCGAATGAGAATCCATTCAACCACTGTAATATAAATTAAACTACTGTAAATATTTAGTAGGTAAAATATAAACAGAATACCTTAATGATTTTAGCTATAATTTATTGCATACTTAAAGTATCACGTAGAACTAATGTGTGCACCCCTTGTTTGTAAATTTTAGCAATAACAGTGAGATCATCAAATAATATCAAATTAAAATGTGTTATTTACTCTTTTCAAATATCTTGAGCTTTATTGAATATAAAAGCATAACTTTTGTTTCATTCTTCCTTTGCAGTTTCTGCAGTTCTTTCCAATCATTTAAAAAAAATTTCAAAATAAATTTTTTTAAAGAATATTAATAATATGATATTTATATATTTTTTAAAAATGTGTATGATATGTATGATATTTTTTTAAAAATGTTCAAAATTTTGTAATCACTTTAAAGTAATTAACTGAAAAGTAAGCAAAAAATATCGATTCTGTCGAATTGGTTTTCAATATTTAAACAAACATTTCCATTAATTGCTTTTTGTATTAAGTTAAATATAGGGGAGTTAGTTATTTATTTATACAAAATATTTTTGTCAAAAACTTTAATTCTTTGAAAGCACATTAAATACACACTTCTAATGTGAAGTGCTTAAAATCATACTTTTCCAATGAAATGTCTGATTAATTCATCACTTCTCTCTTTTAATTTTGCCAATTACTAGAAAGATAAAGATCGGACCACTTGAGAAGTCTTATGGTTTACTTACCATTGGAATTTCTTCAATTAATTGATCATTAGAAAATTCTTTGCCATTTTCTAATGCTGATTTTCCAATGTTTCTGTACATAGTTTTAGTGCTCTCTGATACAAATAAAAGCATATACATCATCGACACAAAAGCAGAAATGCACTCTAAAAAGACACTCAAATGATGAAATTTTTCCAAGACCAGAAAGTTAATATCTTAAGTGTCACTTACCTGAAACTTTAATTCAGTTGGATATAAATTAATTCTACACGTATCTGCTATGTTACTTCATCTTCCTTGAAATTTCATTCCATTTTTGACTTCTCCTAGTTAATTTAATTAATTTATTCTATGTCAAATAATACAATGCATACCACGTTCAAAGTTACGGAAATAATTATAATCCTTTCTTGTGTCTATATTTGAGTAAAAGGGGTGAATTATTCCTCTCGAAACACACAGATATATATTCCTTTCTGGAGTAACGGAAAATGGAGAATTTCGCTTTCATTTAATTAGTATGATGATGGTCCAAATTTCCTATTCATTGTCTAATGTAATTATACTCATTTCATTGTATAATACGCCGTTTGTATTCTTATTAGTTCAAGTAAATTGTTTTATATGACTAAAAGTGAAGAATATAAAAGCAAAAGTTTGAAATACAAAACTACATTTAAATTAGTTATTCTATTTTAAAATGAACAGCATATGAACAACAATGGAGATTTATTGATTAATTTTAGGTTAATTAAATTTAAATAAGTGTTCCGTTATTCTTATTACTCAGCATTCTTTTTCTGATTACCCAAAATTCACCAGCACGATCATCTTAACCAGGGCATATGTGCTTAAGTATTCATTTTTTTTTATAAAAAAATATATATGTTTAGATGCATTTCAAACTATTTATAATAAAATATAAGA
>BMAW01073356.1:584214-650352 GCA_019974015.1 Nephila pilipes
GCCATTTCAAAATTAGGTAGGTTGTTATACCTGATAGCCTTTTTTTTTTAATTATCTCTCATTCAGTAGAGAGCTTCACTATTTCAGTAATATGAAACAAAATTTGTTCTTGCTTTTACTTTATAACTTTTATCCAAGTCAGTCTTCTGGTCATTATTAAACTAAAGACAGAGAAAGTTTGGTGAATCCCCTTCACCATTTTTCTCACATCAGAAAAAAACCTGATAACAATTCATTCCTGCTGTAAATAATGTACTTTACTTCGCTCATGTAGGAAATTAATCTGATTTATACAAGTTTCAAAATACTAATTGGTATTAACAATTGTCTTCAATCGATATATTAGTGTGATCAAATTATGAAACAATCAATATAGTTGATATGCTGTAATAATTTAACAAGACGAGGTCTCTCTTTAAAAGTCTGATTCTCTGAAAATACAATAAAATATTGACAAAACACTGCCACCAATTTATTGACGTAGATCTAACCACCGTATTCACCGTTAACTGGACCGGCAGTAGAAACCCGGGGCTTCCCCGGAAGCTCATTTCTCCATCGCAGGTTTATTCTTTAACCCAAGTTCAGGTTAGGAAATTTTGACCCAGCTGTGAAAGCTGGGTTAGATTTAACTGCGCTTACGCAATAAGTGATTCTTCTCATGTTTTCAGTTTTGTGTGTGTTTGTGAAAAATTTTTAGGTTTGCATATATTTCATCTCTTACAATGGATAAAATTAAGAAAATTCCCTAGATTATTCAATAAATAATGTGCCATCATGATATTGTGATATCTTCGCTTATCCACAGATGTAAACAAGTCTTGTATTCGTTTGTTCAGCAATGCGTTTATGAAATGTATTATGCTTCTCAAGCTAATGTAACTTAACACATGGATCAATAAGTTCCGAGACTAACCCAGAGATGGCGCTCGTAGTAAACCAGGTCTTTCTAGAGCACTAACCTTTGCTTGAAACGTGTCAAAATTTTAAGTCGATCGGACCAGAAACAGCTGAGTTATCGAGGTTGGAGTAAAGTCGTTTTGTAGTTTGTTTAAAAAATGGAAAAAACCGAGTTTCGTGTTCTGATAAAACATTGTTTTTTAATGGGTAAAAACACCGTGCAAGCGAAACAATGGATTGAAAAATGTTAGCCGGACTCTTGTCCATCAAAAGCAACGATTTGTCGGTGGTTTGCCGAGTTTAAACGTGGTCGTACCGACACAAATGACGCGGAACGCTCGGGTAGACCTGTGGAAGCCGTTACACCGGAAAATGTGAGTGAAGTGACAAAAACTATAATGAAAGATCGTAAAGTGAAGCTCCGTGAGATTGCTGAGATGACACAGATATCATATGGAAGTGTATTTACTATCCTTCATGAAAAATTGAGCATGAAAAAGGTTTTTTCCAAGTGGGTGCCGCGATTGCTTTCGATGGAACAAAAACAGCAACGAGTCGATGATTCAGAAAGCTGTTTATCGCTATTTACTCGCAACAAAAAAGATTTCTTGCGTCGTTACGTGACCATGGACGAAACATGGATACATCACTACACTCCAGAGTCGAAGCGGCAGTCATCTGAGTGGCGCACAGCTGGCGAAAGCCGTCCGAAGCGTCCGAAAACGCAGCAGTCAGCTGGCAAAGTCATGGCGTCAGTTTTTTGGGATACGCATGGCGTGATTTTCATTGACTACCTCGAAAAAGGTAAATCGATCAACAGTGATTATTATATTGACTTTCTGGTGCGTTTGAAGGAGGAAATCGCAAAAAAACGACCGCACAGTCTCGGGACTTATTGAGTGTTACATTTTATAATGTATACTTCTTTTAAATTGAATGAGTAAATATCAAACAAGTTTTTTTGTGTCTTGCTGTTTCAAAATAATTTTTTAACTTTTTATTTTAGATTGCTGTTGCATAAAGGAATTGAATCATTCTTCTATCATCAAGCTAAAATAATGACTTCAAATTTATTTAGTTTACTCACAAACATTTTTCTATAACTATAAAAGCACCCTAATTTAATCGTGATATTCTAATATTTTGAAAAATATTTCTTAACTGCTATTCTTTAAAATTTAATCAAATAAGATAGCTTGAGGAGAGTTTAGATATTTAATAAGTTAATACTTGTTTTTAACATTTGTTTAAATTGTTTGGTAATATTTGTTGGTTTATACATTGAGAAATTTCAAATTTGTATGAATAACTAGAGTAAAAATACTTATATAATTTTACAAGATTGCATAATTGAAATATTATATTATAATATCTTCGGAAAGATTCTATTATATCATCATAAGTGTTATTGATCAGTTTGGAAAATGATATTCATATGAATAATTATTTTTTGGATGTCGCATAATACTCGTAATGTTACATTGTAATCATATATTTAGTGACTTATTTCGTAACTTTAGTTCTTGAAAAGATATAACATCCGACAACTTTTTAAGAATTATTACAGATCTATGTTAAAAATCATTTTCGTATATGTAAATATTTGTGTATGTATATCATCGCATGTATGAAAATTGTGTTCCATTCCTTATATGTACTTTTTATTTTTTGTAGGATGCACAAAAATAATGATTTTTTGAATTGTTTTTATTTTAGTTTGATCTAAAATTTAAATAAAGGCAAATGTAAGCTATGATTAGTATTTTTATAGAATAACACCTTAGTATTTAATAAGAAGTGTTGTAAAGTCTTAAGATTTTTGGGCCACTTTGCTACACTTTTTTTAAGATGACTACACAGAATGATGCTCGAGAAGAATTTCTTTCTTTTTTTTACTTCATAAGTGTAAGTTAATACAACATAAACTGTCTTTTAATTTATGGAGAAATTATTATGCATTTTTATATCTTTTTGATTTAAGATATTTATTTATATTTAAGATGTTAAGGTTTTACTATTTTTGAAGAATTATTGTACATCAGTTTTTCCTTCCAATAATACTATATGATGATGATAAAGTAAGAAATTACACACAAAATAAAATGTTAGCAAAAATAGCTTTTCTTCCAAATTATTCTTAAAGAATTAATTATTGAAAGGTAAATTTCTGTTGATTTTAGACAGAAGTAGTGTATTTTAGAATGTACTTTTCCTAAATAACATGGTTTTAATTTAAACACAAATTTAAATTTAATGTGTATTTTAGAGACAAATGTTACAAACATTTAAATGTTTGGTACTGGTTATGCAGATTTTATTCCATGCCATGAGCTACAACATTCATTCCCATCGAATAAATAATATATTAATTTATTTTGTATTTGATACATGACATAAATACTGTATTTATATATAATTCATTAAATTGTAAAAGCAATTATAAATGTTTACCTTGCGATAAAGCCAAGCATATTATCCACCTCATTTATTCGATATGAGAAACATTTTACAATACAATCAATCACATTCATTTATTAAAATTCTAAGCTAAATATTTATTATTCAGTGGATTTTGCAAGATAGTTAAGATATAATATAAAAGGACTTGATATCAGTGTAATGGTTATTTACATAATTTAATTTTTAATTAACTTTAAAAAGTACATGAACAATATTTCATAAAAATATGCTTGTACTGAGATGAATTACAATGTAAAACTGAGAATCTGGTGTTGGTGGGGAAAGGCAAGAATCACTTTTTCACGACAAGACAATTTAAAAGATTGTTAAGTTGTATTCAAGATTTATAGAATGCAAGTTTTTTTATTTGTTAAAATCATGGTTTTTTTCCCTATGGTATCATTTCCATTAAAAATGCAATTTTAAAAAGTGAAATTTTACATATATTTTTATAAATCATATTGATTATCAATAACATATGTTTTGGTATGTGTATGCTATTCAGATAGTCATAATTTAAATTTCTGCACTTCATTTTATATTAAAACATATAAATAAAAATTGAATTTGATTGAAAAACATTACTTTATACAAAAAAAAACCATTTTGGGAGAATCTTAATGCTAGAAAATAATTGAATTTGAAATAGTTTAGGGAATTTACATATGCACATGTCTTTGCCAGGTAGATTAGAATGATTTAATACATTTATTAATTGTTGATGATTCCTTTTTAAAACGTTATAATCAATTTATGAATAAATTGATTTTGCTTGCAAAAACAATTTTGAAAAAAACTACATTTCAAATTACTACTATTTGAGTCTTTAATCAGTATATAAACGTTACAACACTATTATGTATGTAAAAAATCAAAAGCGGTTATACACGAAAGAAACCATAATTTGAAATGCTTAGGTGCGGTTTAACTATTCGCATTTATTTTCAGACGGTTTAGAATAACTACAACACTAGAATAAATAATGAGGTCTTTATTTTTACATTTTAGAATCCCCCGATGATCTAATGATGCATAACAATATTCATAAAATAAAGATATTTTATTATGAATTACAAAACAAGTTTAATCAAAACATAAAGGCGAAAACAACCCAATAATCGTAAACAGTTTTGAAGTATATCTTTTTAGTGCAAAAAAATAATTTTAAACTTATATCACAAGTACATAAACAAACGCCAGAAGTATAGAGCGATTTAGTTTAATGAACTACATTTTAACAACGCAATTAAACGAGAATAAAACAAATGATACGTAAAAATATACTAAGATTATTCCCTGTTTAACATATATAATTGAATAACTCAAGAAATATGATAGCATAAACATGATATATACAGCTAACATGTAAACAAATTAGCAAATCAGTCGAAGAGGTCACTGATTTGTTTACATGTTAGCTGTATATCTCCTTCTGACCAATGAGGTTCAATCAGTAACCACAGATCTGGAGATTCGCAGTTAAGTAACCGGAGATAAAAACAAATTGGTGAAATGAAATGAAATTTAGACTGGCGGTTTACTTTTTCTCGACCTCGATTTCTCAACTTCGGGTTTCCACGTCAGGTCCAGTTAATGGTGAATGCAGCCGTAAGTGTTACAATAAATAGATGGCTTACAATAACTGCTTCTACCATATGCAGAGCAAATTAGATTCAAACATTTATCCATTGCATGCATGCATTCACTCTCAATTATAATAGTAACCGTTTGCATGTTTACTCTGTATACAGTCAGTAACATAACATACCAAAGTGAGTAATCCGAATAAGACGATAATCGTTAAATGTAATGTTCAAGTAATAAAAACGAAAAGCTGACAGTATCATGAGAATAATATTTTTTATTTGTGAAATACATCTACATAATTATACGACTGAGCTTTGACTCGTAGATTTGCCGGATGTTCTCCAAGGGATTGTCTGTCTTACACATTCCTATTGATGATTTAGATAGGTGCCACAAGAAGATGGTCGGAGAAGCTTGCTATTCAAAGCCCAGAACTTTGTTGGGGAGAGATCTGGTTTGCTTGCCATATGTTGCCTGGCATTATTCTGCTGAAATGTAAGGACATTATCCCTGAAAGTAAGGGTACCACTACGGGAATCGTAGAATCTCCACAACGTATCGCCGTGCTGTAAGTGTGTCATGGATGATAATATAAGGGTCCCGAACATCAAATGAAATGACATCTCATGCCATAACTCCTGATTGTTGGGCTATGGGGCGAAAGAAATTCACGTGAGTATTCCACTGCTGTCATGAACGTCTCCAAAGATGCCTATGCTTGTCAAGGAGCTCATTTCGAAGAGGGCCTCATAGCCGAAAACAATTCTACTCCAGTCCATGAGATTCCAGGCCGAATGTGCCTGAACCACTTCAAACGTGCCGGGATGTGTGAAAATGTACAACTTAGAGAGTCAATCGGGGCAATGGTCTCCGTGCCTTCAGTCCTCGTTCGCTGAGTCGCATATCGATGATCACTGCAATTACTGGCGTCCCGGTTACACATCAGATCGTTAATGATGACGCCTCAGGGACTGTGAGTGCCTAATGGACGGACAATCACTCTGTCCTCGCCGTCAGTGGACCTGTACCTTTTTAACCCTGTGTATGGCCTTGGTCCACCCTTTCCTTCTAACAACGTCTAATGGTAGCATTGGCCAGATCCGAATATCAAGCGATTCTGCGATTTGACCGCTCTGCTTCCTTTAGTAAAATTGCACATCCTCTTTCATGTGGTGAGATCTGCTCATATACTGTTCGTAAAATCATCTGAGAGGCATTGGTACAGTCATCGTGAGTCGACGGTACCACATTCACATGAAAGTTATGTCTTAGCGTTGGAATGCCCTCTGCTTTATACACCGTACAGATGCTCCGTTGCAATGCTCTGGAGCTCCAACTAGTCAGCCATTGGCAACCAAAAGTTAATATCTTGTATATCCTATCGTAAGATATATGTAAGCGTAATTTCGTCTCATTCGAGTAACTCCCTCTTGGAGCTCCGCTTTTTATAATTATGCTTACTCTTCTTATATTAATGCTACATTTGTAATGATTTGTCTTCTGTCGGGTAAGACTAGTCAAAACCTTGTACATGATCAAGTTTTATATCCTTAGGAGCTGAACAAATGCTTATAGCACAAGTTTGCAGAATTCGGTTTTAGCACCCATTACTTGACAGTCATTGATATAATACAATAATATAATATGACATATGTCTCTTTCAGGTACGATTGATGTGTATTCGGTTACCATGAAGAGAATGTCAAAAAATTTTGCTACTGACAAATTGTATACGATGAAACAACTGAAACGAACTTTCATCTTCCATTTAAATAACACAATTTATTAAACGCTATTGTGTTGGAACTGTTATCTGCTCCCTTACAATAATTTAGCAATAGTTTTAATAACACAATAACCTCTAACATTAGTTTTAACTTCAGTTCCATTTAAATTATCTTCTTCCCTTATCCCTTTTTCTATACTTTATTTCTAGAATACCAATTACTTGAACATATAATCCACTATATCGAAGGTTCTCGAACACCAGCATCTATATCCCTCTACGGTACACGATGGACTTGAATAGAATACTTTAAAAGTTCTAATTAAATAGAAAAACTTAGAAAAAAAACCTCATTGTAGATTAAACATTTCAAAAAGGTATGCCTGAAAATGTCTACTGGATAATTTTACCCATATAAAAGAAGCATGAAATTTTAAAGACTCTTTTGCCTCCAAAGAGTAAACAAAATAGAGAAAATGGTAGTAACAGCAACAGCTATCATCTTGATATAAACCTGTGGATGGGCATCTAAGAAAGTATTGAGATAGGATCGAAAACTAGCTTAGTTTTTTCCCCATAGAAGTAGATACTATCTTATTTATAAACTATTCCATGAAAGCCTATTGTGAATTTAAGGAGTACATTAAATTTCAATCAGAGATCACCGAGAGAAAAAAATTAAGAATAACAACATCAGATGTTCCTGGTGAAAAGCAAAACTAGCTATGTTTTATTATGGTCTGGATCTTTTCCCTACGTGTCTAAGTATTGTATGGGAACGTGCTGTGGGAACATCATCAGTTTACAAGATGTACTATAATCCTTCACGGAATCGTTTTGTGTACACAGTTTATCTTTAAAACCTACATTATCCCTTTCCACTTATACCGTAATTTGAAAAGAAGAATTCCTGGGATTTTGAGATACCGAAGGATTTAAGGCTTAGACCTAGGGACATACTTTGAAACCACGAAATAATAATGTTTTTGTGATGTAATGGTCTGTAATACAAGAACATATTGTCCATCTCATGTGTCAATAAAAGCAAATTGTTGTATTTGAAAAATGAAAGAAATTACAGTATCAGGAAATCTTTAAAGATTAATAAATTATACACATACATTTAGAATATATATGTTATATTATACTATATAAAATTAAAAATGAAATACGAAACAACAAATTAAATAGAAAATACAAAAACATATTTAATAGCGGTAACATTTTTTTTTAAAAAAAAGTAATATGGATAAATTCGAACATATTGTAAATTAACCATTAGTGCTCATTAACCATAATGATCACAATATATTCTTCTTCTTTAAAATGAAAGAAGTGATACGAACATTGCATGAATAATCAGATTTATTTCAGAGGAACACATATAAGAGTAGTAAAAAGTGTTTCAATTCAAAATAATTTCAGAGTTTAGTAATAAGTGATTTTCTCTAATATCTCAGATTAAATATAAAGCAAAGGTCAATAAAAAGATGTAACAGGACAATTGAAAAGTCCACGGCCTGACACATAGATGGCGCTACTAGAATTAAATCCATATGTTTTTTAGTTAGCCCTTACCCTCAAAAGATACGTGTATAAATTTGACAGCTGTCGGATCATTAGTTTGTGAATTATAGCATTTTGAGTGAAGCAACTTTTGTTATTGTGAAAAAAATGGATAAAAAGGAATTTCGCGTGTTGATAAAATATTGCTTTTTGAAGGGAAAAAACACAGTTGAAGCAAAAACTTGGCTTGATGCCGAGTTTCCGGACACTGCCCCAGGAAAATCAACCATCAAGGACTGGTATGCTAAGTTTAGACGTGGTGAAATGAGCACCGAAGACGGTGAACGCAGTGGACGCCCAAAAGAGGTTGTTACCGACGAAAACATTAAAAAAATCCCCAAAATGATTTTGAATGACCGTAAATTGAAATTAAATGAAATAGCAGACACTCTAAAGATATCAACTGAACGTGTACATCGTATCATTCACGAATATTTGGGTATGAGAAAGCTCTGTGCAAAGTGGGTGCCGCGGGAGCTCACTTTTGACCAAAAACAACAACGAGTTGATGATTCGGAGCAGTGTTTGAAGATGATCAAGCGTAATAAACCTGAGTGTTTGCGTCGATATGTGACAATGGATGAAACATGGCTCCATCATTTCACTCCGAAGTCCAATCGACAGTCATCCGAGTGGACTGCACACGATGAACCCGCTCCAAAGCGTGGGAAAACGCAACAGTCGGCTGGCAAGGTTATGGCGTCTGTATTTTGGGATGCGCATGGAATAATTTTCATTGACCACCTTGAAAAAGGAAGGACCATCAACAGCGACTATTACATAGCGTTACTGGACCGTTTGAAAGACGAAATCGTCGAAAAACGGCCG
Source organism: Nephila pilipes (assembly GCA_019974015.1). Classification (NCBI taxonomy): domain Eukaryota; kingdom Metazoa; phylum Arthropoda; class Arachnida; order Araneae; family Nephilidae; genus Nephila; species Nephila pilipes. The sequence continues at coordinate 593,282 of BMAW01073356.1, forward strand.
CATTTGAAGAAAAGGAAAGTGCTGCTTCACCAAGACAATGCACCGTGTCACAAGTCAGTGAAAACGATAACAAAAATCCATGAATTGGGCTTCGAATTGCTTCCTCATCCACCGTATTCTCCAGATCTGGCCCCCAGCGACTATTTCCTGTTCTCAGATCTCAAAAGAATGCTCGCTGGGAAGAAATTTTCGTCGAATGAAGAGGTGATCGCCGAAACTGAGGCCTATTTTGAAGCAAAGGACAAATCGTACTACAAAAATGGTATCGAAAAGTTGGAGGGTCGCTATAATCAGTGTATCACCCTTGAAGGGAATTATGTTGAATAAAAAAAAACTAATTTTGCCAAAAAATGTGTTTTACTATGGTAGGCCGGGGACTTTTCAATTGACCTGTTATAAATAATAATATTAAGAAATGATATAGTGAAATATTACTGAATATTATTTACAAAAATTTGTAAAGGCTGTATTACAGATTTATGATGTCCATAAAGAAAAGTTACCTAACTTATTTTAAGAATAAATACAGTACTTGGTAATAATGAAGTTATCTCACATAAGGAAATGTTTTAAGTTTTTCTATTTTCGTTAAGGAGATTATTATTTTACCATTTGATTTATCATGCTAATAACATTGTGATTCCATCACCTATAATGACAGACGATTATTAACTTCTTTCTAACAGAATTCTTTTTAGCCATATTGAATATTAATGGTTACTCGAAAAAGAATTTTCTTTTGTTATGTGTATTGAATTAAATAAAGTCCTCATTTCACCGCACAACACGTAAAATGGGAAAACTCAAATGTTTACTTTTAATATAGTTATTAAATAACTCATTTTCTGTCCTTGAATAGTTAAAATCTGAGTTATTATACTATAAATATCCTTGCACTTTTTTTTTAAAAAAAAAAATTAAGTATCTGTTTTTCATAGCCAGTTCTTCTATATTTCATAAAAATTGTCTATTATTTTTAAAAGCATATTGTTAAGCTATTACAAGAAGCTGAATCTAATGTTTTTAGTTTTCTTAAGATCATGATTAAATTTCGAGAATAGAGAACTCAAGCACTTTATCTGATTCCCGCTAGGTAGAGCTATCCTCTAAGGGTAGATGATAATTAAATACACACCCAAACCAGTTTAGAATTTCGCCGGATGGTTAAATTTCACTTAATTAATCACCACAATGCTCCTTTCACTGCATTGTTTAAAATGAGCTTTCATGTATGATAGAAATAGAATTCAGGCTTAACTTGGTGCATTAAAGATGAAGCATTAAATGCGTGCGTGTTTCTTTGTACACGAGTTTATGAATATTTAGAGCTAAAAAGCACTAATCACTTATTTAAATAAGACTATTATGGAATGAAAAGCTCACAAATGGGTATTAGTGAACAACAGTGGCGTACCCAGAAATCAATTTTGGAGGATTATATTGTCATTGTCATGAAAGAAGCAATCTCTTAGTTTAGAATTGCCAATTGGTAAAATCTGAAGAGCACGCTATATCAATCTTATTTCTCTTATTTAAAACTGTTTCAAGGAATAAATTAATTTTTATCAAGCTATAAAAATTACAAAAATAAAGATCATTTAAGAAAAATGTTAATATTCCATGAGAATAAAAATTCTTACGTACCAAAATCGGTGGCATCCAACATCATTGAAAAATTGATAAAAATCATTTAATGATTGAAAAAAGGGTCACAATACAAAAAATGCCTGATAAGAGATGAGAGTATAATAAATTAAAAATTTCAATACATAATACTGACAGCAAAATTGCATTTATTCTCCATTTTTGATTTTGCAAAATACTTAGGACTTCTTTAGTTACAGATATATTCTTAAATATGTACAACAAACAGAGTCCATTCAAATGCATTTCCTCTCAGCAGTACAACAGGCAGGTGACTAAAATTTTTTAAAGTTTATGGATATTTGAGAAAATATCTACTTTACACTCTAAATCTTCGATAGCTGGTAATTTTGTCAATTGATCCAATAACTTTTTTTTACACTGATGATATTCTGAAGTCAAAATTCAAATACTAGAATTTGCCAACCCTGAAGAATATGATTCTTCACTTTTTCCAATTTATTTTCAATCAGCATATATGAAGTCATTTTGTGGTGTATTAAAATGCGTAACATAACTGCCATAAACATCGCTATACGTTAGTTTCTACAAATCTTACATATAAAGAGACTTACTTTATCAAAGATATATCAGTGAATATAACAGAAAAAATTCGCTATAATAACAAAAACATTTACTTGAACTTATTTTTTCAATCAACTTCTTAAAAAAATTAATTCGTTGTAATCATGTATAATTTCGTTTTGTACTTTAGGCGATATGTACGATGCATTATTAGGAGGTGATTTAGAAATGCTCTTTCAACATTTTATCTCCTGCAACAAATTGGAGTTTAAACCACTAGTAGAAATTCCCATCGTGATGATTATGTTTCTTGCTTTCGTCTGTTTCATTTGGCAGTAATGACGATTGACCACTTAAAGGAAGTCCATTTCTACCACAGAAAATTACTGTTTTTATAATAGGACTAAGTTTTTACAATTTTCTTTTACCTGTCGTACGCTAAAAGTATCAATGTTAAATATTGACTTATTTACGCCATTGTACAATGCTCCGAAAATTGTCAGCAGTTAGCAAGGAATGTGTGTGATATACTTTTTTTCTTGATGTTCAAAGAGCGTTTCTGTCTATTGGTGCCAGAAATGAAAAGATTGGTGAATTAATTATCCCAGTGATTGACTGTTTGATTTGGTTACATGTTCTTTGACAAAAACTGCATAATATTTACAATGATTTTTGATTAAGATTTAGAATAAGTGAGCCATGGGTACTTAAAATCATGCATAGGGAGCATGGGGGGTGAGCTAACAGTAAATTACATTCCATAACAAAAACAAATGACCCACCAAGAAGGAATTGTCTGATGGAGACCAAAATTGGTGGATAGGAAAACTATGTACAGAATAGAAAATGATTAAAATGTCAGAAAAATTGAATGATTTATTTCAGAGTTACATACTTACAAAGTAACTAGCTCAATAAGGTTTTGACCCACCTATAGCCTGGATGCAAGCTACCAAACGACGTGGCATAGAGTGATAACGCTCCGTGATGGTCTCCCACGGTATTCCTTGCCAAATTTGCTCCAATTGTCGGGCTAAGTCATCAACATTCCCTGGTAGATGCAGTCGCCTTCCATGCTCGATTGGAGAGAGATCTGGCTGGCCAAGGAAGTGTTTGACAAGCTGTAAGATAGTTCATAGTAACACGTGCTATATGTGGTCTGGCATTATCTTTCTGGAAAATAAGGCCAAAGTACTGCAAAAGGAGCTGTAGCAAAACAGGACTCAGAATGTTGTCGAAGTACCGTTGTGCTGTAAATGTGCCTCTAATGACAACTAAAGGGTTCATCTATCAAGGGAAATGGCACCCCAGACCATAACTCCTGGTTGAGGACCTGTGTGGCGTGCAATTGTGAAAACAGGATTGGCACGCTGACCTGGGCGTCTCCAGTCACGTTTTCGATAATCGTCAGGCCACAGTTGGAAGCGGGATTTGTCTCTAAACACTATACGTCCCCAGTCAGCATCATTACAACCTGATCGAGCCAAACACCACTGTAATCTGGCTCGACAGTGTGCAGGTGTGAGTGGAATGTGGCGTAAGAGCGTAGATTTCGCTCTATCAGCCCTCTTTGAATATGGTGGACATTCGTGTGCGGGTCGCACGTCTGATGTTACGTTGTTGTTGTTGTTATAGAGTGTATTTCGAAATTTCCTTTTGGTAATTTCGTTGTTAAATGAAGAGCTTCGAAACACTACTGTGGCTGTATGCATCCAAAATTTTCCAATAATATCACTTTTTTCATCGTCAAGTAGCTTACGATTGACGTAATTTAATTTGCTATATCTTTCAAACTGCTCTGTCGTTTTTATATCAATTTGGCTAACTTCTGAAGAATTTTGAATTCTTTAGCTCTGTACTTGCATTTCCGTTTCATATTCCCATAGGTGATTTTCTACTCTTTTTGTGTTATTTAAAGTACTCTTTTCAAATTCACGTTTGAAATTTTTTACATCAGAGTTAAAATAATTTAAAAGCGGCTGTTATTTCCACTTATTCATTGTCAAATTGAAAAAAATTAAGAAAGAGATACAAGAAAATAATAAGCTTAACAGTGTGAGCAAAAAATGAAATAGATAGTGCCAACTTTCCTGGTTATTATTCCTTCACGAAAGCCGAGCGCCAAAGCTACCACTCGTGAACGATTCAACTCAAAAATAAGATAAGACTCTGAGATGGGTGCTTTCCGAAGACCTTTTTTAGGTGCTCATAGATCACTATCTGGAAGAAAAGAATATCCCCCTTAATTTTATCCAGGAAACTGTTGAGAGAGGGTGTTGAAAATCACCTATAAACACTGATCCAGAGGCAGTTTTCCAGAGATGCCAAAGACTTTTCTATTCTTTTCTCTGGAACAGGTATATGGAATAATTTTTTCTCTTCATGAAGCAAAAATATTTAAACGTAAGGAGAAAAATAAAGCTCATTTTTTAAAAAAAAATAAAAGAAGTTTAAAACATCTAGTATTATAAAATAATCCAAAAATATTTCAATTTTGTGAAAAATTCTTGTGGGTGCATATGTCCTTTGTGCACCACTCTCGCCCTTGGATACGCCATTGTTGGAGAAGAAAGGCTTGATAATACTTCTATAAATATAACATAATGAATAGAAGTAATTTACATTTGCGTAATGAAGATTTTTTTTTTTTTTTTTGCTTTCCATTAACCATTTTTGCATTTTATTCTAAGTTAATCGAATGTACTTCAAAAATCTATTTTTTAACCCTTATTGCTTGTATTTTGAAGCGATATAATGCAGCTGGTTATCTTTCTAAGTCTAGGTCTATGCAAAACTTTATTGGAATGCTTAATGAACTGAGGGAAAAGTTAGTAGAATTTCCGAGTAAATAGTAATCACACATACAGACATAATTGTGTGAAATGAGCATCTGCCATATTTTTCTTCTATAAATCACAAAAACATTAGTTCGTGGTCAGTAATGGAACATATTTTTAAATGCATTTGCAATATTCTTTCTGTGTAAATGGGGCCAGAATCATTCGCGAAAAACGTAAATGGTTATATATTTCTGTTCCTGAGAAAACCTAATTATTATAGAGGAATACGCTTGCTGGTAAACTGATTATATATTTTTGTAATTTTTACTTGGCATAATAAATTATTATAATATTTTTAAATCAACTAACAAATTACATGAAACACTATTGAAACTATTGTAAATGAGTTTTTAATAACATTTATATGTATACATTTCTTCGGGTGTCATGTTAATCGGGTTACAGAATAAGAAAAGTTGTAGGTTCAAGTCTTGTTTCATGAAAGAATATTTAATGGAATGATGGATTGTCCTTTTAATGCAGGTTTTTTACACTAACTCAGGAAGCGATGTAATAATTCAGATGTCTTCTTTACAATTAACAGCGATTAAAACAGCGACTCAAAATTTTTAGGTTCTCTTTGATGTACTTTTTCATGTAATGTTTGTAAGGTATTGTCACTTTGTGTAACTCTATTGCGAAATTAATTGAACATAAAATTTTCAGCTATTCAATTGAAAAAGATAATTTAGTTTGCTTTCCATATGTATTAAACATAGATTTGGCTGCGGAATCTTTGTTCTTGAGCTACACAAACATTACTTGACAATAACTAGCACTCTAAACAGCTGTTTGTACTAAACAGATAGTTATTTAGAATCAAAACTATTAAAATAGTGATCACGTAACATTCGCAAAAAATTTCGGTCTTGAATATGGTCCCTAATTTTTCAGCTCAGTTTCCGAGTATAGTCTCTATAGATTTTTTAAGCAGGCACATACTTTAATACAAATTGGAAACATTCAAAACAATTGTACTGCAAACAAAAAACGGATAACTTGCACTCAATCTGTAAATATTTTGAAATAATTGTTTGAGTAAAACACATAATTTTATTAAATACTTGAAAGGGAAAATGTGTTATAGAACAAATATTTGTAACATTGGTCCATTTACTTAAATTTTAATTTCATTCTGAAAATGGTATCCAATAAATGGCCACAATTTCTCTTACGCCTCGGCAATTGCACCATCATTTCAATTACGTTTAGCACACACTCTGATGCCACTTCTCTTCGAATAATATCAAACCCTTTGATACGAGAAACGTTTCAACATGGATTTTCAATATGAAATAGGCTCGAGGGAAATAATTATAAACCTTTAGACCGGGAGAGCGTGTAAACCATAATCTGAAAACGTTTACCGGTTCCTCTATTTCAAGCACTGATAACCTTTATGGTTGCTTTCTCCCTGGTTTCTAACGATTTATGATTATTTCCTTTAGGAGTAAACTTAAATCGAAAGGTGTGTTGGTAAGTTCACAAGATTCAAGATTTTAAGCTAGCTCTATGAAATTAAATACCAAACTTTACCAAAATATTCATGAAAATAAGGATAACTTTTAATGTACGATTTACAGAAGAATGGGTAAAGCCAAATGTAATTTTTTTAATCAATTCATAAGGATATTCATTTCTTATAAGGCTTATTTTTTATTCAAAATAATTAATACAATCATTATTATTATACATAATTAACTATAAATTACATTCTCTATATCATTATGCGCACCTGTGTATCAAATTATCAATTACTTTGGTAAATTATATAATTTTATAAAGTGAATTTATTAATTTTTACCAAGCTAAATTGATTAAATTTCTCTAGTTCAAACATTAAGGTGTTGTCTTAATGTGGTATAACATGTTAATTTTATAATAATTATTACATGTATTAAAAATGTGTACACACATTTTTGTGATAGTATTTCTTCTTATTATAGAGGGGTTTTATTAATAAAGAGCTATGATTTATAGAATTTACTTAATATTTTGACCATACACAAAGCAATTCAAGTTACCTCCTGGAGGTACAGAGATTTATGCAGTTTTCGACTCGTGTTTTCAATGCTTTCTTCAATCTCAGTAACTTTTTTATGGGTATAAAAAAAAATTTCCAAGGGAAATTGTGCAGATTTCATCAAAATCTATATCTCTCTAGGCTATGTTAATGTAGATATTGCGAGAAAAAACTTATCAAAGTAAACTATGTAAGCCGAATCAAATCAAAAAGGTAGATATTCTTACGCAAATCCCACTTTTAAATTTTATACTGCAACTCAAACGGTTAATTTATTCAGTAAGTTCAAAATGACTCTTTCGTTTTCCATTCTCTATAACATCCATAAATTAAAATTTACTTGTCACAAAATATATCCATTCCAATAAAACCGATCAAAGAGGGTTGATTAATGGACGACTCTAAATTGGTTTCATAGATATCGTTTGCTACACTGATTTCGAAAAATCGATATCTACGCTCTGACGTTTCTAATATTTTCGGAGATATTTCCTTTTACTGACACCGATACATTAGCCCTGATCTAATTTATTCTTTTCCAGATTTTCTTCCATTGATTTAATTTAAGAACGCAAGATGTGTGGAATTTAAAAACTAACAGCTTAGGGGAAAAATAATTATTTTTTGCTTACATGTCTTATCAAAATTTATTTAAAGCAATAGCTTTAGTTTTAAGGAAGCTTTTAAAGTTTCCCTAATAATTTTTATCATATATTTGTAGAAATGCTTATATTAGATTATAGTCAATAATAATTTAAGCAATTGTCTTTTATTACTTAATTAATAAAGACATGGTGTGTGTGTGTTGCAAAGGGATGTTTCAAAAATAAATAAAATTATTTTGTACTTGAAATTTTTATTCTTGGAGAATTCAATATCAAAAAATTCAGTAAGTTCAAAATGACTCTAAATAATTATAAATAATATATTTTAAAATATTTTAACATGCTATCTGTCCTTTAAAACACATTAAATCGCTTTTATTCTCAGTAATAATAAAATATATTTTTTTGTTTCGTTTTTGAGATAACATTTTGAAACTTTTCAAAATTTATCAATTTTCGTAATCAATTCAATACTTAATCATTAAAAACTGAGAGTTTTACATTAGAAGAATCCATTTCAGTGAAAACTAAGAGCCGAAAAACTAAAATTCTACTCAGAAAGCCTACTCTGCAACGGGATAACTAGCCTCTAAACAACCAACAGTCCTCAATATTAGAGGTTTGACTTAGTCCTATTAACTGGTACAACCTATTTGAAATTATGAAACATTTAACACGTTTTTTTTTTCCTACTAGCAATATTCTTCAATGTGAGGAATACTTGAGCGTCACTTTTGCATACCTACGCAAGTTACAGACCTAAGTTTATAAATGTGAAAAATTTTCTTCTTAATCCTTTTTTAAGCCATATTTGCTAGTAGAGTCGGTTATATTATGGTTGTTTAATACGAAACTCGTGGTACTTTTTATTTGTTTTAAACAGAGTAGTTCTCTTAAAAAATTATGATTTCTTATCGAAATATGTAATAAAATATTCAAGTAAAGACTACTGAATTTAACTAGAACTGATTATTAAAATTCAGTTCTGCTCTGAGGTACATAATTGGAATCAAATATTTTCTGAAAATTCCTAAAAATATTGCTAGAATCATTTCAAAATTGGAAGTAAAAAAATGCGTTAAAAAACTTAAAATGTTAGAAAACGATCCAAGAAGAAAAATAAGCTTTTACCTTCACAACAGAAATCATTTATAGTATTTATGAAAAACTAAGCCATATTTATGTTGCATTAGTTAAAACTCAACGTGTATTCAAAATTCTAGGTTTAGTCTCATTATATAGTCCGCGGAAACCAGACACTTTTTCACAAGACGAATTAAGAACTAAAATATTTCTACAAAAATTATATATTAAGAAACTACAAAAAATTAAGTTAGAACATTAAATTCAATACTCCAAGTTAAATAGTAGCATCGAAAGTCGAATGATCATAGTCGTGAACTCGTGGCCGGTGTTTGAGTCATGGGTTCGAGTCCTGACTCCACAAAAATCAGGAGTTTAGCTGGACTGAAGCATGTTAAATATGATGAAGTTCGAAGTCCTCGTATTAACGGGATGGGAAAGTTAAAATAGCAGGGTTCTAGCTCTGGTTCCCTTCTCGTCATTTAAACGCGACTAAGAATTATAAGATCCTTTGCTAGCAGCCTTTGTGCCATTTTTTATTGAGACTCTAATAAATAATCCCTTCATTCCAAGCTACATAATGATTGGAGATCCATCTAAAATGGTGATCGTAGATATTTTCCTTTTAGAAAAAAGTGAAAACCACATTACATCAATATCTATCTCAGACTACATTTAAATGTGCACAGTTATGTATAAAATTAGAAACTGAGATTTTCTACAGCTCTTTCGTATTTGCGTAAACAACTTCCGGAAACGAACGCAGGAGAAACAGAATCGATAGAATGGGAAAAATTACAAGTGAAAAACTGAAAAAAAAAGGATTATCAAATATATTTCGTAAAAGGCAAACTTGTTTTTATTTTTTTTTTATCATATTTTTCTTATTTAGTTTAGCGCTTTCTTTTATATTGTTGCTGTGGAAAATATAAACATGTTTTTAACCGATTTTGTTTCATGTATCAAATATCCCAACCGAATATTTTACACATTTATTCATCTCTAAAATCCGTCTGCCATTTTACTCGCCTTTAATCCTGCAAGCATTCTTGGGATATATTTATGCTATTAAGACAATAAAATTTTGGAACTTTGAGTCCAAATTTTTTCCAAAAAATTAGAGTGATAAATCTCACAATAATATTTAATTCCAATCCATTCAAATTAATTGTTTTCAATAATTATTTCTTATCAATAATAAAAACAACATAATTAATGTATTTTTATTTATAAAATATTTCAAGAGTCATGAATATTTCAATCCAAATCTTTTTCCCTTAACATCTTTAGTGATTTATTCTTCAGCCTTTCTGGGGTGGCACACTCGCCATAGAGGAGGACTGGCTTAGTTTCGCTGGCAAAAATCCATTTCAGGGAACGGTCACATTCCAGAGCGTTTTCTGTAACAATAACCCATATTCATTTTAATTGAAAAATTCATAGTCAATGAAATATATTTAAAGCAATTTTTCTGTAATTGCGTGAAAGAATCGTTAAAATATGAACAAATAACATATGACTATCATAACATGTTTCTCGTCAAGTAATACTTTGAACTTTCGTATGACGTTAATTAATTAAAGAATTCTTTTTGTAAATTAACCGTGATTTATGTAAATTAAATAGAATTATTGAAATGTAGTGAAAAGACCTGAGATAGCATTTATAAAGCTTCGGAGAATTTAGTAGTAAATATAAGTGGTAAGAGACAGTGATCAAAAGTTATCAACGAAGCAGTTGACTCATGCGTACGCTGATATGAATAAAGAGATATAAGATTCGAAGTTAATGAGGACATGAATACTGTCAGTGAGTCTGATCATCCTTGTAAGTACTACTATAGACTTGGACCTGATTAGTCAACAACAATTAAGAGTAAATATTTGCAATATATTAATCATTAGATTCGGACACGTATAGGGACTTCATCCACAAATATAATAATTTAGATTTTGAATGTTGAATATTGATAGTTCCGAAAAAAACTATTTAGTTGCCTCCACGGTCCGCCTTTCTCTTCGTTTGACAATTTTATAAATTTTAGAAAAATTATTCGAGATCTAACTATAAAAAATGTAAAGTGTTTTTTTGGAAATCTATAAACTTTGTTTATTTTTATCTAATAAATTGATAATTTGTTTAACATTTTTTTTAAAGTTTTGGTCATCATGTTGCTTAACTTTTTAGCACTATCAACGTATTGAAATTGGAATATTATTCAGAAGTATACTTTATCAATATTAATTGAATTAAAGTCTCAATAATGGAATACAAAAAATTTCTATTTGTTATTCTGAGCAATATTCAGACATTAAGAATTACAACTGATCTGTGACATCTTACAGCTTCTTCACCAAGCACATACAAATTTCGAGACTTAATTGGATAACACGCAGAAGCTCTCACTTATTTCATTCTGAAAAAATGTTAAATTTAATAATGATTTTAAATGTATGAAACAAAATTTAAATTACAGAATAGAGTCATGCAGAAACTGATGTAGTATCAATCGTGACAAATAAAATCAAAACAAACTTCCATTGGTGCCAAAATATTTTGAAGGCTGCGAATTATAACCATTTTAGTAATATGTGCTTAAAGAAACTTTTGGTTGAAAGTTTATGCTGTATACATACGTAATGATCAATGCTTTTTATGAATTGATTTTAAATATCCACTAAAGAAACCAAAGAATATATACGAGGGAGTAAACTGTGCATTTAGATAAAAATACTTCGTAAGTTCACTTATCAATTTCCATGCTTCGTTCGTTCGCACATTTAGGTGACTTTCGTGGTGTTTTTAATGCATTCGGAGAAATTCAAAACCAATCAGTTAAAATGAGTAGCCGTCGAAATTTGGATAGTAGAATGAGGTGAAGAACTGTCGGATGACAAGAGGCAGAGTTGTCTCAAGTACAAATGTCATGAGACTTTAATACAACGTCCAACGTTGTGTGTAACTTATAGAGATAGTTAATGAGGTTGGATCCGTTGAAAGAAGGCCTAGGGAAGATCGACCTATTACTTCGACGATTGATGAAAATTGATAATTGTCCATTACAGCGACGCGTAATAGGAGTGCAACAGCTTCTCTTCTGTCTCGTGTACAACTACAGAAACCCGTTTCCAAAATTACTATTTGCAGAAAGCCACGAGAGATCTGTTTGCAAGAAGGCCTGCTATTTGCATCTCACTCTCTTCTGCACAAAGAATAGCCCGTTTAGCATCGTGCAGAGAACATAGATAACAATATTGATGTTCTCTGCATTGATGTCGGAAACAATGAGAGAGACAAATCTGTTCACTAATAGTTTCAACCTAGCCGATGAATCTCGAAGGACCTTCATCTGAAGGAAATCAGGGACCCACTACTCGTTCTCCAACATCCGAGAAAGAAACCGTTATGACAGTGGAGATTTGATAGTCTGAACAGTCACAAACATCCATATTAAACTGTTAAACTGTCACAAACCTCCATAAAGGCTATTCAACTGCTGTGAGGTACAATGATGAATTCATGAAACACTATGATCGCCTTTTCAAGGATGCAGGTTTCTTTGATTTCCCTTTTTAGATGACCGGCGAATTTCTACGAAGTGACGATATTCGACAGAAGATTGGCCAAGCAGATCTCCAGACCTTAACCCTTTAGAGAAGATTTGAGAACGTCTTGAGAGGGTACGGGGAAGACTCGGGTTCTGGGATGGGGAGGTCAATTTCTATTTTCCTTCCCGTGCCATGATCTGAAAAGAATATAGCTGGAGAAGTGGCACCGACTATCACAGGGACCTATAAACTGTTTTATTTACAGTACGAATTCCGTTGTGAAAGTTGTTTAACTGTAAGAGGGGACTATACTTTCCGTTGAACCATTTTTATTCCATTTTGCAACTTCTCTTTAAGACTTTCTTATGCTGATGAGCCGCACATGAATATGTGTGTGTACTATAATTATTGTGTGGTATTTTTTTGTGCTTTATCATCCTATATATATATATATATATATATATATATATATATATATATATATATACAAGAGAATATTCTCCCTTATATGATGCATAATCCTCATTTAATTTTAAATATAAATCTGTTTATTCTTGTTCTGAATAATTATTTTATATTGAGATTTTCTTTCACAGTGTTTTATTCAATTCGTTAGATTTTTTTAAAGAATGAAATCCTTATCAAATCTTTTTTAACTTAATATTTAGAAATAACAATTCCAATTTGGGGAAGCGACGTTAGGAAACATGTTTCAACCAATAAACAAACCACATTTCATTGTGATCTTTGCTCTCGTTTCATTTTTTAAAATAAATGAACCAATTTTAGCAATAAATTTTAATACATCTATAAAATAATTAAATAAATGTGCATGTGCATAATTTTATAACTTTAAAACTTTCTTTGGGCTTTAGTTTTTCTTAAAGAAAAGAGCATTTTTATTTGCATATATTTGTTATTACAGTTATAAAAAATACATTACAAAAATACATAGCTTTACATAATAATACTAATATCTGTACTCATTTACATAAATTTAAATGGCAATGTCATGTAAAATACAAAATTGAAAAAGTTAACATGGCTTAAATCTTTAAAAGAGTGAATTATAAATACTAAAATCTTTAAGCTTATAAAACCTTTCAAAATACTCCCAAAATTTAAAATAAATATGTCTCTGTACACTAAATAAAAATGACTATAAGTATAGAGATTAGTGAAAACTCCTGCATTTATCTGGATATATTTCTATTTAAAGCTAAAATATTTAAATGTGCTCATTTTTCAAACAATCTCGCTTTATTTCTTTAAAAAAATGGTTTACTTTGTTCGCATGCATAAAAGTTTTAAAATATATTTCCTGGATTCTTATTTTTATAAAATGCATATTACATTATACATGTATTTAAGAAAATCTACTCTTTCAGATTCCTTTTAAGCCATTCTTTAATTCTCAGTTTTGCTCTAAGGCAAACAAAATTATCGATCAATAATCCTTTTTCCGGAAATTTCAAAGCATCGCCCTTTTCGTGCTCAAGATGAAACCATAAGTTCAGTTTAAAAAACCTATGCATTGCAAATTTGCACAAAATACTTCGCTTTTACGTGAAAAATCAAAAGCAGCCTTGTAAAAAGTTTCTTAAATCCCACAACAACGAAGCCAAGCCTTTGACAGTAAAATTAAGTAAAACAGATTTTTCTTATAAATTTCATTAAAATAGGCCACTGCACAAATAAGGTGAGCATATAAGCAAAAACTGTTTCCCCAATTCATTAAAAAATTATGTTAATAATTGAATTATGTTAATAAGCACCTGTATTCAGTTTTGATGTCATAGTTATGTAAAAAGTCATTGGATTATAATAATGATTGATTGATTTGTTTTATTAACATCGCTCTAGAAGTAACACAAGGGCTACTGGTGAAGGACTTTGTAATTTTGAACCTCGATCAAGCGACGAGGTAGCAGAACCTCCCTCTCCAAACTTCCACACCACGCCACCCTGGGGAATTTGTGAGTCTCGACAAATTTAGCATGCATCGGCTCTAGCTACATGATGGGCCTTCAATGGCATCAAGGCTCGAACTCACGACTCTTTGAATACCGCTGACCGCGAGTCAGTGATCATTACCACTAGGCAACCGCGGCCGCTATAATAATAATGGAGTTTTATAAAATTGTCCCAAGACCTTTTATTTTGCTAGAATACGTTTAAGTTATGTTCGAAAATAAAGTATATTTCATACTAAAATAGGAAAAAAACATTCTCTTTCCCCTATTAAATTACTCACCAATCCTCAAAGATTCTTTCTAATTGAAAAAAAGCATTAGTAAAAATCTTTCAAGCTTTTAACGCGTTTTATAGCAATTTTTTCCTACTGTTTATAAAAGGAATTAAGATAACTTTCTTTAGAAGATTAAAAAGATGTATCATCTCTTGTTATATATATATATATATATATATATATATCCCTAACCAAAAATATATCCCTGATAAATAAAATATATCCCTGAAATTTCTTACCCTTATGATTCCCCATACACTATTTGATCCTTCCCTATTCCGTATTTATTATTTTACACTTATTTTTCCCATCCATCTTAAAATAATAAAAGTAAATTTCCTTTCTTTTTCCCCACAAAAATTCCGTTTTACGCCCATATATATAATAGTAGAAAGGAAACGCGGTAATTTATCTCAAATAATTTAATTAATATGTTTTAATCATTCTTAATGGATATGTAATCTAATAACGGAAGAGAATACTAGCAAACGCATGTCGCAACATAATTCCTTTAAGTAGAACGTGACTTTTTAACATTAAATAACGTGATGTAAAATGTGGAAAACTACCTGATAAATCCAATTTGGAAAGTTGCGTCCACATTTCGGACCAGATAGATTTTTCTAGCGTTGTTATTCTGTTATTCACCATCTCCACGATCCGAAGATTCGGCATTTCGGTGAAGAGATCGTAAGGCAGATATCGTAAGCGGTTGTTGCTAAAGATAAATACAAGAGCCTGTTATAGTTCTAAATGAATAAAGTAAGAATTCGAATAGCATTTAACATAATTATCGTTTTCCTTATTTAACAATTGCTGTTCAAAATGAGTCACAATTTTTTTAATTCCTATTCCTCCAAAAAGTGAGGTTTTTAGGCGAAAAGTCTCAATACATAGAGCTTGATATTGATTATTATTTTCAGATTCACAAATACTGAAGTATTACATAATGCATAATTAAAACAATTTATGTATTTTATATATAATAACATTAGTCATTCCTATCTGATTTATTTTTATTGATAAATTGTTAGGAAATAAATAGATTACTTCAAAAATTTATATCTAAAAATGCCACATAAATTCATGTTCAAATGTGCGTAACATAATAGAGTCTTTGTATAATGTAATTGAACTTTTTAAGAACAATACAGACTTTTCAAGCGCTTTTTAAGAATTTGAAGAGTATTATTGAAATTTCTATTATTTTCTTAAATGTTCTGTGATCATTCTTACGGACTGTAATGTTTTCAAGTTTGGGGCAAAATTTTATTGTACAACTAATTAATTTTTTTTAAAACATACATAACTATTTTAAAAGTTTTGATTTTATATGGTGAATTTGTATCAAAAGTCATATATATTGATTTCAAATACATTATGATTAAGTTAAGTTGTAAATGAAAAAATACAATATTAATACAACCTTACATAAATTACATTTATTTAATGTATTTATTTATTTAATTTTCTTTAATATTATAGAAAATTTAAATACATATTCTTTAAGGTAAGACCCAACAATAAATTTCAAAGCATTCAATTTACTAAAGATTATTCTACTAAAATTCAAAAATTTCTGTTGTAATATAAAATTACTACAAGAATTTTTATAAATAACTTAACTAATTTTAATAAAAATTAAAGTTACGAAGTATATTCTGCTTTTTAGTTACTTTTAAATTAAAGGCACCTTATAATTCTGTAATTATTATGTATTGTATTAGCTAAATAATTGATGAAACATTTTATTATAGAAGCTCTCAGAAAACAAAATATTTTAATTAACCAGTTGATACTGTGACTTCATTTTCCGAGTAGGACTTTTATACAATAGTAACATATTTTTCTATATCTTTACTAACGAAATTTTTTTCCGAAAGAAATTGATAAGAATCTAATAACTTTTTTTTAAATTATTGAATATTTTAATTCAAGTGAACTTCAGAATTCAGATCACATTATTTTATTCACCAATGTAAATGTTTTTTTTTTTTTTCTTTCAAATTCTAACATCACGAACCAATCTGCATTTAAGCTGTTTTCCCACCTTAGTTTTATCTAAAAAGTAAAAAAATAAGATGCTTAAATTAATTATATGAATAAAGAAAAATAAATTTATTTAATTAATTATTTTAATATAATGGTTTTAATATGAAGGAATTGGTAGTGAATTTTTCTGCTACCAATTTCTTAGCGATACTATTTTGGTATATTTTTGACTGTTACAGAATATAAATTTTCTTGAAAATTAGGCAAAATAAATTAAGTTTTAACTCATTTAAACGTGTGGCTTGGCTATTGTAATTTTAAAATATATATAATGAGAAAAATAGTTACTTCAAGCTCAAGGATCGCAAGGTTGACGCGGGATAGGGGAACATGCTCCTCTTCAATGCTGTCAATCTGTTATCGTCTAAAACCATAAACATAACATTTTTGGCTTTGACAAACACATTATCTTCTAGAGTAATAAAGTTATTACTTTCCAGAGACAGAGTTCTCAGTGAATCTGGCGCACTTATCAACCAGTTGTCTTCAAGTGTCATAATCTTATTCTTATCTACAATCAGCTCTTTAAGTTTAGTAAGATGTCCAAGAGACCAAGATCCTACAGGATTTGTCTTGTTAAAAATAGCTCTCAATTGTATACTTATGAGGTGATCCTCCATTCCTGAAAACTGAGGAGATTCAAGCGTAATTGTTGAGTTTTCAAACATTATCCTTTCTACAGCAACGCCCTTAAAAGCATCAGACATCACAGGTTCCAGAATTCTGTTCATGAAGAAAGACATTTTGTACATCTTATGTCCCTTCAAACCTTTGACTGGTCCATTTATTTGATCTGGCTGCCAAAAATGGTTACAAAAAAGCATTGGATCATTATCTTCTTCTTCACAGTAACATGGGAAAATATCCACTGGCTCAGGACATTCATATTCAAGTGCTGTGGCTAACAATACTACAACAGCAAGCAAAACTACAGCCTGAATCGCCAAGCTACGTCCAAAACAAAACTGAAATGAATAAAATAACTCAATTTTAGTTTAGATTTTCAGTTTGTTAGAGGAAAATATTCAACCATATTCACTCAAAATATTAGTTTTAATTTACATATATAAGAGAAAAAGAATGAGAATAAAATCATGGAAACGATCAGTTTGTCTTTAGCAGTAAGGTGTAACTATATGATTGAGGTATATATATATTTAATAATAACAAAATAACTTCTAAAAGTACGTTAGATTTAGATCTCAGATTTCCTTTAACTATTTTATTTCTTTCAGAAACATAAATTCAGTTCATGACAAAGCAACATCTCAATGTAAATTTTATAATCTAAGAGATGATGTTATTGCAGATAGATATGATTTACGATGAATGTAAATTGTCAAACAAAATGTTTATCTTTAATTATATATACCACAAATATGCATTCAAAAATATAATCTTCTGACAAATAGGTTCTTTTCTTTTACAATTTTAGTTTGTTTATGACCTTTTATTAAATAACCTGTAATACATAGAGTATATATAAACAGCATTATATAGATATGCCGAAGCATTTGTTTCAAATAACTGAAATTGAATATATATGTTTTTTACTCCCAAACTGTATTTCTTTCAAGCGTATTTTTATTTTCAAAATCCAAATATATGTTACATTAAGCCAACGAACAGACTAATAATGAGTAAACTAATTAACTCTATTTTAATATGAGTTCAGAATTATAGGTGTTTACTTGATAGGATTGGGGTTCAGGACTTAGAACTTGATTGAAACAAATAATTGACTCAGAGGATTTGAATCAAATTTCTAGAATAACAGGAGGTTGATTAAAATTCAGATGAACTTTTATGTAATGGTTCACATTTTTTTTAAAAAAGGCTTTAATTTCCTTTCGTTCATCAGAAGCAATTGTGATAATAGAATGAAATGCGAATCATGAAAAAATAAAAATAAATAAATAAGAATTAAAATAATATTACTTTTATTTTATATTCGAAATCGAAGAACTGAATATTAACTGAAGAATATAAAATGAATTTGGAACATTATACGAATATTGATCAAATATAATATTTCGGTAATAAATTAATGTCATAGAATAATTTATCAGAAAGTTTAATAAAGCTACTTTCCTTTTCGACGCCTTCTATGATCCTTTCCTTAAAAATGTATAAAGCCCTTCTCTTTATTTTTATTTATTCATTTATATTTGATTTTGTAATTGAAAAATATCTAAATATCAAAAAGAGTAAAAATGAATTTCTTTATAATAGATGAATTTGCTACGAATATACAAATTAATTTTTTTCCAGTAAATATTTACGTCTATGGTACTGAAAGAATCATCAAATGAAATTCGAGGGAAGAACGCGAAATACGAGTATGTGCATTCTTGCGTTTTCTTAATACTTTTTTCGAAAATATTAGATATTATTGGAGTATTCAATAAAGGGCTTATTTTTCGATTTGAATCGGACTTCATAATCAGACAAATGTTGTGAATTTTATTATTGCTTCATCTACTTTATATTTTGTTGTTCTTATTTTAAATTCGAAAAACTTCTAAGTATCACACACACATTTTAGTTTCTTCTCAAGAATTGAAAATATTTCCATAAAGAATTTGTCACTTATTATCGAAGAACGGTTTGATGCCAGAAGAAAAAAGAATGAATAAATAATATAAGATATAAACATGGATCTTTTTTCAGAAAGTTCTTTTCTAATGAAACTGCGAGTTATATGACGAGGGGTTTTTAATAGTAGAATTAAACTGTATTAACCTTACCAATAAACTTTGGCTTTTAAACCCTAAGATACAGAATTTCTCACATCAGAGCTCAAAACTCACAGAACGAAATTCTAAGAACAAAGGAATGCATTACTCTTAAATAAATTCAACTGTTTCTACAACGGAAGCAAAAAAAATCAAATTACAGTTCTCTTTACCATATAATTATACAATATATAGGTAATGAATATATTCTTAAAATCTTCTTCACTATTTAAGTAGAGTAATTTCAATTCATTGATCAAGGGGAGCTAAAAAGGGGGAACCTAAATAGATTCATGCAAATTTATTTTTCTGTAGAGTTTAGAAATAAAAACTAAAAAGATACTTCGAAACAAAACTACGCTTATGTTAGCAAAACCGAATGCTGTTGTAAGTTACAATTGCATGAGAGCGCTCTAGACTGTTGACTAAAATAATACTAAGAACTAAGATAGCAAATACATCCTGTTTTCTTTCTACAAAATTCCGCAAGATGAAAATCATTCTATTTATGAATCCCGAATATTTTTATTTAAGATAAATTGAGCAGCCTAAGGTCTAGCGCATTTCAGCATACGGTCAATAATACGTATCCTCCGGGAGAAAACTTTCAATAACTTCGAGGAAGTTAAAAGTGAATACAAGAATTCCTTAACATCGAACTCTTAAAATGGTTTTCTGACAGATTTGATAGATTATATATATATATAACACATCACTCAATAAGTCTCCGATCTGACACTTATATGTCAACACTGTTGATAGACCCATATCACATCTGGATGGTACTAACCTTCAAATGGTACGTGTCAAAATTTCATTTCATTCTAATTCTTAGTTCACAGGTTACAGCGGTTTTAGCCACTCCAGTTCTGTAATTTTCAAAACATTGAATAAAAAAGAACTTCGTGTGTTGATTAAAATATTAGTTTTTGATGAGGAAAAATACTGTTGAATTCAAACAGTGGCTTGATAAGCGTTATGGAAACTCTGCACCAGGGACATCAACTATTATTAACTGCTATACTTAATTTAAACGCCGTCATACAAACACCGATGATGCTGAACCTCTCTGATCATACAAAATCGGCAATTGTTCCAGAAAACATAAAAAAAATCCACAAAATAGTTTTGGATGACCCTTAAGTGAAGTTGCGTGAGATTACTGATATCTTGAAGATATAAGAAGGTAGTGTGTTACAATTTTACACGAAAATTTGATCGTGCATAAGTTGCTTTCGAAGTGGGTGCCACGTTTGCTCTCACCGGACCAAAAACAACAATTCGTCAACAATTCAGAGCTCTGTTTGGAACTGTTCAAGAGAGACAAAATGGATTTCTTGCATTGGTATGTGACAATAAATACGCACCTGAATAATAAAAAAAAATCGTCAACTGAATGGACAGCAGCCTTTGAAAGTTGTCCAAAGCTACTAAAAACTCAAAAGTCAACTGGCAAGGTTATGGCATCCGTATTTTGGGACGCACATGGTATTTTCGACTACCTTGAGTAAGGTAAAACTATCAAAAGCGAATATTACAGGGCATTATTGATAGATTGAGCTTAGAAATCCTAAAAAAACGGCCTTACATGCAAAAGAAAAAGTTCTGTTCCACCAATACAATGCTCATTGTCCCAAGTCGATGAAAACGATGGTTAAATTGAATGAGTTCCGCTTCTTATTACCTCTTCACCCACCGTAATTTCCAGATATGTCCCCCAGCGACTACTGGCTCTTTTCAGACATCAAAAAGATGCTCCAGAGAAAGAAATTTGGGCAAAATGAACAAATGATTGCCAAAACTGAGGCCTATTTTTAGAGCAAAGACAAATCTTTGGATAAAAAAATTCCTCGAAAAGTTAGAGAAGCGTTGGAATGAATGTATCATTCTCGAAGGACAGTATGTTGATGAATAAAGTCGAACTTATAAGAAAAATGTTTTTTATAAGTTATACCGGGGACTTATTGATATGTATATAATTTAGAATTTATATTTAATTGAATAAAACATTTTTTTTAAAATTAACAAATAAACAAAAATTTAATTAAAAGTTAAAATTATAAAAATTCAAAATAACAACCGAAAATTAAGAATAAATACTTGAACTAAATCAAAAATAGAACTATAAACATTTCGAACTGAAAATCAAAAGCTTACAATAAAAATAATTTCACTGAAAAATTATAAATTCAAAAGAAAGTGATTTATTAAAATAAACAAAAATCAGAAATATCAAAAAGATGTAGAAATTGAAAAATTTATAGAACCAAAAAAAATTTTCTAAGAAAAACAGGAAAATGAAAAACAACATATTTAAAGTTGTAACAGGCTTTAGACTATAGGCTGTGTTATTCTAGAATTACTAGCCAAACTGACTTAATCAACAAAATATATTTTTTTAAAAAATGTTTATGAAAATATAAATACAATTTGAAAAGAATATGAAGGTTAAATCCTAAGTATTAAATTGAAAAAGGATATATATATATATATATATATATATATATATATATATATATATATAACATCCAAATAAATCATCCTGGCAACATTGTTATTTATTATTCATTTTTATATTCAGCAAAATAAGACAATCGTTATGAGAAAATAATGTTTGTTTTCGTTAAATGATTTTGAAGCAATCTGTGCAATTATACTTCCAAGTCAAGACGAAATCCAGCACCCGTGATTTCGCGGTTAACACAGTAAAGATTAGTAGAGGAAAGAGGACGTAAAATCTTGTAAACTGCTTTTATACCAGGGATGGAAACGGGAGAATAATGATGTTGATTCTTCATTTTAAAAGGTATTTGGTAAATAATTTAAAAGGAAATAGTTCAAAGTGATAGGAAAGGCTTGGCATTAAGAAATTTAATACAAAGAAACATGATAAATTTATTATATATATATATATATATATATATATATATATATATATATATATATATATATATAATATTCAAAACCAAGTAAATCATAGAAATTTTGATAAAATGTAACATTAATTAAAGCCCGAAATAAATAAAAGCCGTCGAAAAGAATTTTAATCTGATTTGTTTTAATACACATGTACTTAATATAATTTTATAAATTGTTTTTTGTTTAAAAATTTTAAAAGGGAAATTTTGTAACGGGTTTGTGTATTGTTGTATTCCTTGATTGATCAAATAATGCCCTAAAATACATATTAATTAGAATTAAATAGTTTGTATTAATCCATAGTGAAAGATAGAATATTTTCTATGCACTATACGTATATAAACAAAAAGAGAATTGAATGCAACTGTAACTTTATGCATTATATTTTATTCACTCAATTTGTAATATTTTAGATTAGTGTATTATTTTTCTCTGAGATAAGAAAAAAATGTATTTTTTCTACATCTAGACACTATTTAGATCAGAAAATCGAATGCAGTATATATAGAAAAGAGTATAGCTTTATAATGTCTTATTTATCAGGGTCAAATTAGATATTATGATCCGCCAATATTAATACTATAATTTAAAAAAAGTAATTTAAGATGTATAATTATTTAACAAAACAATATCTGGAAATAGCTTTGGAAATATCTAATTTCAATACATATATGTAATTCTATTCTAATATGATGCTCTTTAAATAATTTATTTAACTCTCTAAAATCATTATTATTATTATAGTTTTTTGTTCTTAAGACCGAGCAATTTTCGTCTTATTGAGAAAGTGCTGTGCATTTGAGTTATAAGTTATTTCAAAAACATTTACCACAAAAGTAACAGTAAGAAATAATTTTCTTGCATTATTTACATTCTCTGTTCTGATTTAAAATATGCATCATCATTAAAAGAATTCTCTGCAAACATAATGTTTAATAAAACGAAATACATTAAAATATGATAGGATAAACGTGATAATCTAAGAAAGCGTATTTTCTCAGCGAGGAAATTAAACTATCTGTATCCTTATTCAGTGAAATAAACAAAATTTAATTGCATATTTGATAATGATTAGTACTAAATGCTATATTTAAATAGGCGAAACGGAAGATATGCATTTATCTCATCAATAGATGTTCTTAAAGTGAATTTCGTTTTGAAATTAAATCTACTCATCCCGCGTTTTAAATAAACAATATAATCTTCATTCAGATACTTATGATCGGCAATTTCGCATAAAGCTCTTTTAATTTTTAACTGCTTCCAATTAGTCAAGAGCTCGGTATCTGTTAAAACCATAGTAAAATTAAGCCATTTCCAAGTCAGAAATCTAAATTCTTAAGACACTATGTCTCTATTCCTTAGGCATACTGTCACATCCACACCATCTTTATGTCACTATATTATAACCTAGAGAAATTTCGCTGAAATACGCTTTTATCAGAGAATAAATAATCTGTGAAATTACCATTTTCTAGGAAATGAGCGGCTGGTCTCCGGATGTGATTTCCAAAGAAGTGGTATAACTTGAGGTTTTCTGCTTTTAATCTCGTCTCATTTTTCTGTCTATACTCCAGGTGTGTCTTTTCTCTGACTACATTCTGATTAGATATGCTATTTTATTTGAAGAAATTGGATTGGCTCAAAGGAGCTCAAAATAAAATGAATTTATTTTTTGGAGAATACTATTTGAATAACATATATTTTTTATTCTAAAATCAGAATGATATGAAACGGTCAGATATTTCTGCAAATTTGAATGTGATTTATAAACGGCTCAATTACGGTAAAACTATTAGTTTAGTTTTAAGAGGGGAGGAGAGAAAATGAAAGAAAGAAAGAATTTTTTTTAGAGAACAAAAGAAACTCTTTTATGGATTCTTGATGTTTGTTAGTCAAAAATGACTTATTTTATTCAAGAGTAATGAATCAGTTTTCGGCACCCAGAAAAGTTTTATGATATTTTGAGCCAACCCCAGCACTTACAAGGGTAGTTCAAAAAATATCTATGCCAAGATTGGGAAATAGGAATGATATAACTAACTGTAAAATAAGGCGAAGACTGTAGTATAGCCCATTGATCTATTCTTCTGATTGATCTTATTCTGAGTTTATTGATATATAATTCCTTTCGCATCCTAAGAAATCATTGCAGTAAATTTTCAGGTCGATGAGACCGTCTTCACCTTCTTTGGAATAGATTCACCAAAAGCAACCCATTATTTTGACTGTCGTTTAGTTTTTAGAGTACAATGATGAATCGGGATCTCATAGGTGGTGACAACTCGACGCAAAATGGCAACATTTATTTGATCCGGCAGTAATCTAATTTTTATTTAGTAGAAAAGGGTTTCCAAATCAAAATTAACTTTTCAAACAGTGACAAATTTTTTGACGATGTTTAGCGAATAGAAGCACAGTACGGTTACACTAACTTGCCTTAACAATTCCATCTGTCTTCAAATACATGTACTTTTTGAACCATCAGCTAAAACCAAGTTATATACGAAAATATTTTAGAGGAAAGTATAGATGGATTTCTAATCACTGAAAGATGAATATAGGAAATCCATCTGGAGAAGAATTTTACTCTAGATCTTTCTTAAATAGCTTATATAAACACTATGTGTGAAAGATTGCGCCGGTGAATTAGTAATATGAAAACTGCAGATTAGATTATCTTAAGTTTTTAGTTGTTCAATACAAAATCTTGCTATGAGTCTAGATGACTTAAAAATTTAGTCATATATAAAGAAAAAAAAAAGAAAAGAAAGGCATATATAGGGGGAACCTCTTTGTTTAAAGCTGTGATCAATTTGTGTATGTACTGAAGGTATAATGGTTAGTAAACTATCACTAACTCTTTGAAGAGATTTGTGGCTCTATTTGTTCTTGTCACTTACTAGTGGTTCAGAATTATGAGGTCATTTGCCATTAGTCCTAACTTTTCCCATTAGAAGAAGAATTTAATTTCTTTACTTCCATAGACCTCTTTATCAGACCATAGACACCTTTTCCATAAGTGATAAATAAAATTACGAATCTCCATTGTGGATTCTATTCCCTTATACATGTGTTAAATACATTTACGAAGAAAACTAACGATTTACATTATAAAACAATAAATATAGAAAAGCTTAGGGTGTAATAATAGAGGTATTTCTTATCCAATTTGGTAATTTAGGATACATAATTAGCAGTCAATATGCTAATTCAACAGTTCCCATCATTTATCAGTCTGCGTACCCCCTGCTGGCTCGGATTCTTTAGCGTACTTCCACTCTAGAATCCTCCAAGCACTCCACTCCCATTATCTGTTTCTCCAGGTACAGGGTCTGAAAACTACAACAAAATTGGGTCTATTGAATCAAATTAAATTATCTATATTTTCATTTTATTGTTTTTTTTTTTTTTTTTTTTTTTTTTTTTTTTTTTTTTTTTTTTTTTTAATTTTTAATTTTTAATGTAAGCAAGCAAATTAACAAAGATTCGAAAAAGAAACATTAATGGGATACTTCGAATCACAAAATATTGAAAAATTAGGCCCTAGAGAGAGGTTATATAAAATCTTGAATTCAGAGCTGCGTTTAATTTGCTTCTATATTAATTTTTTATGCAAGTTTACGAAAAGCACCCGCTTAACAACCTCCGTACTAGGGGGAGGGGGGAATGGGGACAAATACGTTATTATATTCTTAGAAAGTTCAGCGTATTCGTCGACGCGACAAGCCTTAAGACTTTCTAGGTTCACCATACCGCTATCGAAGATGTTTTTCAGAATAGTATCCGACGTGAGAATTAGTAATTTCTCATCTTCAGGAATGAGCAATATTACAGGAGATAATTTTAATAAAAATCTTCTTTTTAAAATTATTTTTAAAACTTTAAGACTATCTGTTCTTAAATGTGTAGAAGGTCATAGCCGCTTTTTTTTAACGTACTTCCTAACAGCTTATCATGTACCCCTTGGGGTACGTGTACCACAAGTTGAAAATCACTGAAATAAAGCCACCCATACGGCTTGATATCTTAATCAGTTTTTGGTTTGATTTTGGTATTATTAAAGTCACACTAGAAGCAACAAGAGGGCTATTGGTGACGGACCTTGTAATTTTAAACCTCTGTTAAGTGACGAGGACTACATCTGAGTTGGAACTCTTCTCCTAACTTCCACACCACGCCAATGGAGGACTTTGGTCCTTGATAGATTTAACCTGGATTAGCCACGGCTACACGGCGGGCCTTTAATGGCGTCAAAGCTCGAACTCAAGACTCGACAAAAATTGCCGGCTGCGAGTTCATGACCATGACCATCTGGCTTCCTCAGAAATCTTAATCATTTAATAACTATGATTTCACGAACCTGAAAATCGGTTGACAAGTGAGTTAGGCTTTTTATTTTCAGCTTGAATTTCCAGTGTTTACCTCATATTTTATTGGGTCGAATGAATTCTAAAAATCAGTCAATAATATGAATGTCAGTACATTTTTTTTATACTTTATATAATAATTCATCAAGTGGTTTCTATATCATATGAAACAATCAAGGGAGTTATCTACAAACTTCTCAGGTCTAAATTCTTCGTCCTGGTACTTTTATTCTATTTATTTTTGTTTTAACACAGTAAAACGAGATTCAAATGCAAAGAAAATTGCATGGAAAAAATTCAAATGTAAATGAATATATATATTTACATATATTTTTTGTATATTGTTACGAACATGATATCACGCTCCCCTGAAACGGCTCTCTTCCGAAGGAAATGACACATTTACTGAGATGTCATCATTTCCCCAAAGGATGTTCAAGTAATAACCTCTTAACCTTGACGAGGGATTTGGCGACTGAGGTTATAAATGGAAAGTCCTCGAAGGTGCTGGAAACTAGATGAAATACCTGCAAGGAAGAAAGTTACAGACTTTTCCAGAATTTTCTCGTGTGACATCATACATGGCCGGAAGAAGTATAAATACTTGTGGCGGTCGCGAAACGGCAGCACAGATTCGAACCCTGGTCCAAGAGATCCGAAGGCGACGGGCCTACCAATCAGGCCGAAAAGATATCTCATCGGGCTGGTTGAGTAAGGCCTTTTAACTTCTAACGTTGTAGTAGAAGAGCGTCGCTGCAATACTCCCCCTCCAGTAACAACTCAGCGTGATGATACGGAAAGGAGATAAACGTTTTTTGTATTTTGTTCAGAAGGCGCCGAAACGTGCGCCATTTTGTTCAGAAGGTTTTGTCAGAAGGAGCCGAAACGTACGCCAGAACCGGAATATCACTAGTTGCGCTTGTCTTAGACACACAGAGACAAGTGTTTTTGCATCGGAACATATGCAAACAGTAGGTATAGGCCGTGCTGCCACCTAGTGCTCTAGCCCTGAGTCACCACTAACGGTGATCGTTGGGCATATGCAATCAGTAGGTACAGGCAGTCGTGCTGCCATCTAGCGTTCTTGTCCGGGGTCACCACTTGTGGCGGTCGCGAAACGGCAGCACAGATTCGAACCCTGGTCCAAGGGATCCGAAGGCGACGGGCCTACCAATCAGGCCGAAAAGATATCTCATCGGGCTGGTTGAGTAAAGCCTTTTAACTTCTAACGTTGTAGTAGAAGAGTGTAGCTGCATACTCAGAGAGACTGAGAGAGGGTGAATCAGTCTATCATTGGACTCTGCTTTTGAGGACCGATCGCCATTGCCGAGGAACTAGCGGTTGCGTGGTTGAGTGAATTTTCGGTGCAGTGTGTTTTTACTAGGAACTGTCGAGGCCTGCCTTAAAAGTGCAGAAATATTACTGAGGAGATTTGTCTGTAGAGGGAACCAGTAAAATGGTGTCTTGAACGTTGCGGATGTAATCCTGACTGTCATTATAAGTGTTGTTTTTGTTCCTGTATCTGTGTCGCTAGCCTATAAAAGTACTGTATATCTGTTTGTGCTGTTATTTTTTCAAGCTCTGCTACCTGTATGTCATCCTGAAGATTTGTGAATAAAGCGTCATTTGTTGATACCTGATTTCCCTCCCATATGCCTCGAAATTTTTGTAACAATATATATACAAATATGATACTTCTTGGATAATGTTATGTCGTTATCGATGAAATTAAACAATTAAATGTCAGTCGTTTAGGTTTAATCAGTAGAATGTGGGGGGTGTATGAGGGGGGTGTATTATATATATAATGATGATCATATGGATTTTAAAGTACAAGTAAAAATGACATTAGAATTCCATGGTTGCAATAATCACAGAGCAAATTCTGGCTAAAGTCTTTTTATCTCTGGACGAGAGAGAGAGGCATTAACATAATGATGAGAGCAGCGCGGCTTCGGCCATCAAGACCGAAATGAAAAAGGTAGATGAGTCAGAAAAGCGTGAATTTTACATTCTTGTTTGAACAAATCATTCTTGTTTGAACAATCAAACTGTAAATCCTTACATTTTTTACAAGGGATTTTTCCTTTAGATCACATGGTATAGGTTTAGGGATTCATAGGGACTTTAGCTGCATGCAGAAAGTCTAGTAGGGATTATCCTTACAGGTCCGAATAGTGGGAACAGCTGACATCGCAAGTTTTAAGAGCAAGTCATTGCATATATTAAAATTGAAATGGAATGGTACCAAGAAATGAGAATGAACGTTTTACGTTTAAGGGTTCGAATTTGAAAATTTAGCAATATATATATATATATATATATATATATATGATTTCACATAAAAATAATTTAATTTTCTAATTTTTGACGTTCTATGACTAATTAGTAAAGAATTCATTCTTATTTGCTGATACAGTGCCAAATTTTCCTTTAATTTGTGCGATCACGTGTCCATAAAATCTGCTGAATAAACTTCACCTGCGGTCGCAAATCTGTAGGAAATAATCCCTACTAGGCTCATAGATGTCATCAAAGTTCCTCAGAATCCCTTCATCTTATACCACCTGAATTATCACGTGATCTGGAGAAAGCCCTCCATATAAATTCAAAGGAAAGGTGAAATTCTCTTTCTTCTGCTGTAATTAAGAACGGTGAAGCTACGACTTTGGCATTCTCTCTCTTTCGCTTTGACCATGCAGGCTGATACTACGCAGATGATCTTCTCAAAATGAATGTAAAATTGCTTCTCTCTCATCCAAAAATATATATATATATATATATATATATATATATATATATATATATATATATATATATATATATATATATATATATATATATATATATAATCTGTTAGTTATATATAAATGAAATCAGAAAAATTATAAACCACTAAAATTTTATAAGAAATTTATTTAGAACTAAAAAACTACAGAAATATACTTTTCATTACTATTACGCATAATAAATTTAATTTAGTACAGATATATGTCATTAATTAAAAATTACAGCAAATTTAAAAATCAAACGTCTTTAAACATCAGAACAAAAAGCAAGAGAAAAGAATAGAAGTGAAACAAAAAAATGGAGATAATGTAATTTTATACTGATCCGTACTTTAGAACAGAAAAAGGGGTTTGAACTAGTTTTATGGATTCAACCATCATATCTTTAGTAATTACATTTTCATTTAATGTATATACCAAGAATAATAATAAAAAAATGAACAGAAATTCAAAAATACAAAAAAAAAAAAAAAAAAAAAAAGGGGGGAAACTAACACATTACAACCAAAGTAAAAAAAATAATACTTTAATATAAACTATATCAATTAAAAGAATTAAAAGTAATTATGAAAAGTAATTTTTAAGTCCAAAAATGTTAAACTATTACATATAACATACGTACTGTTACAAACACAATCCAATATGGCGCAAGAAATACGAATCTAAATACCGCCAAAACCAGATTGATTGATTGACAATAAATAAATTAGTATTTACAGAAAAATAATTATTAAATCAGAAATAATTTTTTGACTAACACTAAGGTATCATTTAATAATTTAATTATTTTTGAAATTTATAAGCCAGCAATAAATAATATAAAAATCTTAAGAAAAAGAAGAAAAGAAAAAAAATTATACAATTAAAATATGTCTCCATTTAGCGTCCAATTTTATGATTAAGTAAAAAATTTCTTAAAAACAAATTAAAAAGCTGTTGTATATAAATACAATAAAAAAAAAGTCAAAAATTAATATAAAAAGGGAGCCTATTAATAAAAATGTATAAATACATATACCTATAAAACACATTAATAATACTAAGATAGTACAAAAAAATATATTAAGCAAAAAAGCATTCAAACAAAAAAATGGAAATTTGGAAATAAATAAATATTAAACAAATTAAAATTAAAATTAAATATTTTAAAGAGCTATACATCAATAAATTAATGTATAGAAATTAAAATATCTCTTAAGATTTTTATTTTAAATTTCGTGCTTAAAAATATGACACATATCCAACAAAAATATAAATAAACAAATAAAGTTATTCTAATTTATTATTTTTATATTTTAAATTTCTTTATAAAAATTAACGGGATAATCAGTCTTTCCAAAAGTCTTTCAGTCTTTGACGGGATAATCAGTCTTTGACTATAATAAAGACTTTATCAACATCTCGGAGTTCTTTTCGCCCCTACCTCTCACACGCGAGTACATGCTGCTTCTTTTCCATACACAAACAATCCCTATCCTATACAAAGAAGGGGCTACCATAATTTTCCTTCGTCAACAGGCGTCATATATATTACATCCTTCCCCAAAGATAAAAGATTGGATGACACACAAACATTTATCTGAAATTACAATATTTATGATGACTGTGGCCGTAAAACATACATATTAAAGTACTAAAATAATCAAAACACTTTTAAAAAAAAACTTATACAGTTTCACATATTCACACAAACAAAATTAGTTCATAATCATTGACACTAAATGCACAATAAGAATTATCATACAAATGTACAATATTCAAAACATTTAAAATATTCAAAAAAAAAAAAAAAAATCAAATTCACATTTGAAAATATCAAGTTCGTATACTTCAAATCATTAATTATTGTATACAAATAAAAAATATCAAATTTATATCTTCCATATAGTTAATTTCATACATTACTGAGTTCTTTTTTTTTTTTTTAATTCTTAAAATTATTAGTTCTCATGCACATAGAAAATGCTTAACTCTCATAGACTTCAAAGTCTCAAAATGGTTCACACAGAAAAATAAAAAGAGAAATTCTCTTACGTAGCACAATCATTAAGATAATTCTAAGAATCATATTAAATCCTTATAAAAATAAATCAGTTCCTGTTTCAAATAATATAATTAAAACAAAATATTTAATGAGCACTTACTTCGATATAAATCACTCTACTCTTAATAATAGATCACAAAAGCAAATAAAACATTTGTTGACATATTTAAGATTATTTATCCGATGTTCAATCAAAAAAATACCTTTTAAAATAACCACATTTAATAATTCTCCAAAATAATCAAAATTAAAAAAAAAAGTCTTTGAATTCTCTGCCTTTAAAAATATACAAATGTTCCAATATTGCACAAAAAATAATTAGTAATTCCTTATAATATATTAAATCAATTATCTCAACAACAAAATATTCATTCAACAACCTTCACAACTGTTCAAGCAATAATCATAAAGTTCAAAAGTCTATAAAAAGAGTTTCTTGAGAAATAACTGATCAATAATTCTGAAATTAATTACTCAATAATTCTTAAAATAAATATTCAAATATTGCATGGAAATAACCAAAACATAACCTTTTAAAACAATCAATTATTCAATTTCAAATAAAAATTGTTCAATCAATGTAGGGCTTATACACATTGGAACTTTCATAATGAATCATAAAAAATAATAAAAAGAGTTCCAGCACGTAATTCATGGCTCTTTTTTTTTTTTTTTTTATCTATCTCTAGTTAAATAATAAAAAAAATTAAAAATTAATTTCACTCACTAAAAAAAATTAGTTTCAACACTGGGAGGAGTGGGAAACTCACCCGTTTCTCGCTCCTCCCAGAATCGTTTTTTTTTTTTTCATCCCAGCTGTGATTTCCATAATTGTCCTTTCGCTGACGAGATCATTGTACACGGACTTTTCTTTCATTCCTTTGGTCAAATGACATGGGGGGGGGGTCTTTGGTTCACCCTTTTCTTTGCGTTCACACCAAGGTATCATAAGCAGTATTTCCATAAATACACAAACAGTTCCTTTATACTTCTGTAGTTGACTGGTAAGCAGCCGGCTAGAGGTGTTGGATTACACCTTCTTCTTCGCTGCAGTCGTTAACTGGACACGTGTTCCATCCTTTCGTAATTCCATACCAAAGTTGCTACGCCGGAAATAGATATCCACCACTGAGTGGGGATATCTATTTCCCCCTTTGTTTCTAAAAATCATTGTGTCGTAATTCTTGACTTCCTCTTCAATTGGTGACCATAGGTGTTTCTTCCGATCTCTTGTTAATGAAGTGAAGGGACACTTTATCCTCGTCTGCAATCCTGTCCCCCCCCCCTTTAAGTGTCAAAAGGGTTTCGACGTCGCTTTCCAATGGTCGCTTTCCAAAATTGTCCAGCCTTTGGAAAGGGGACTTCTCCCACCGGGTGTAGAATTACTCTTTGTTGAAAGTCCTCTCTATCCAAATTTTTGCTACTGTTTTCCCTTCCTTCGGGTGAAATCCGTCGTTTTGCTTTAATTCTTATCTTTTCTTCTTCTTTCGGAAAAGGATCTTTTATCTCTTAGGGTCCATTTTACTGTTCTTCTTTCATAGAGGTAGAATTGTCTTTTTCGTCTTAAAATTTATCTTTTCTTTCTATCCTTCTAATCGTTTGTTCAAAAACTTTCTTTCATTTGTTCCATCTTTTTAATTATTTGTCGCTAAATTTTCCCTTTTTTGTATTGCATTGGGTACGGGATTAATTTTGAATAGTATTCCCTTTACTTTCTTCTGCGTTATTTGCTGTTCTTGAAGTAATGCTTCTTCCAATTTTCTCAGTTCTTCCCATCTTCTCAATCCTGATTGATACATTTCTTCTTTTTCTTCATTTAAAACACTTGTTTCGTTTATTAGTTTCTCCAGTGGACCAGGTAAATTAAAAATATCGATTTCACTTGACTTAATTTGCCCTTCTAATTCTGATTCTTCTTTTTCTCCAATAGAAATACCTTCCCTTGTAAGGTCATTTAAAGGTTTCTCATTGTCCCTCTGAAGCTTAGTTAGTTTTTGTCCTTCCAAATATTTCAATTCTTCTTGACGTCTTTGTGCTCTTTTTTTTCCATTATTTTCCTTTTTTTTTCTCAGCATTTGTTCTTTTCCAAATTCTTGTTGATGCTGTGTTTCTTCTCGTTGAATCTCCAACAACCTTGTTTTATCCTTTTCTTCATTTTCCTTTCCAATTTCAGCTAATTTCTTTAAATCCTCTTATTTCCCATTTTTCCTTTTCCATTCTTAGCATTTGTTTCCTTAACAATTCAATCTAATACAATTCTTCTTCTCGTTGAATCTCCAACAGTCTTGCTTCTTCTTTCTGTATTTGTATTTTCACTTGCATATCTTCTTCAAACTCAGTTCAGTATTTGATTGCAGTTAAGTATCTGTTTCTTTCCATTAATCGGTGAGTTTTTTGTAATAGAAATTCCATATCTTATTTTCTTCTTTCTTATATATTCTAACTGTCCTTTTCCCTTTTATCTTTTGCTTCTTTCGCTCTGCTTCTTTTCTTCTTTCTTTAGCTACTGCGAGTAGTTCTGAAATATCATCTTCCTCGTAATCTTCCAAGCCAGTTATCGCTTTCTTTAAGCTCATTGTCGTCATACCTGCAACGTCTTTGATGTTCATTTCTGCTGCAACATATCGTAAATCTTTTCATTCTCTAAAAAGGAAAAAAAATCAAAATTCTTTAAAACAATTACTCATGACCAAAATATAAGTTCCATGTAAACTCAAATTCCAGCACTCCTTTCGTTCCACACTGGACATATACAGATTTTTGTCCTCTTTCGAAATCTCACTTTAAAACTAAAGCGTTTTTTTCTCCCACTTTTCACAATTCTACTAATTTCCAAATTCATAAATTATGCTCTGGTTCTGAAACCGAGAGGGTGTAATGTTTTTTCATCGAATCATACTTACAGCTTCCTAACTGCTGGATAATTCAATGAAATGTGCATATGGACACAAGGACAACTCCAGGTCTTAGGACTTTATTTACGTATTGAAGCTCGTTTCCGCCCCTTCTTCTCATAAGCGAGTACAGTGCTGCGTCTTTTCAATACACTACTTATCACAATTTTTCTTCGCCAGCAGGCATCGTACATATTACAGAGGTTAAATCATTTATAATTCAATCTAAATACTCAAATTTTTCTACAAGAATGCAATAGAAATTTGCGTTATCACGATATCCATATCTCCATAGCAATTGCTATCCGCACATTCAAAACAATCTCATGAAATAAAATTCTCGCTATGAAATCTTAAGAAAAATCAAAAACTAGCAAAGAGAAAGTGCATTTTTATTCGTTAAAACCTTCATTTGACTCTATTTTTTTTTTAACTTTCACAGAGGCATTGGTAAAGTTCTCTTTCTAACTTCATTTCCTCTTTAAAAATTCGATATTTCCTACAGAGAAATAACAGAAAAATCTAAATTCTCTCCACCTGCGACCCTCAAAATGTCATTGCTATCAGAAAAATGAAAAATATATTTGAGAATAAATAAAAAGAATATCATTTGGCTTAAAAGACTAGAGAGAAAAAGTTTTATTATAAAATGTCTTTTTTTCTTTAAGAGTTCTTTTCTTGTAAGAAATTTTTAAGGAAACCTTATTATATCACTTGACTTCTGTAACTCACAAAAAAGAAATTCTTAAAATAAACAGAAAAATCTGACGTGTAAAATAAAGAATAGAATTATTTCAAGAGTAGTTAATTCGATACTCACAGAAATAATGATCCTTCTTTGAATAATTTGAAAATTAATGGAGGGATTACAAAATTTTCATTATGGAGCAGTTCAAGTTCTCAGTAAATATTTTAAAATAACAGTACCTTCTGTCTATTGAGAAGTAATGCTTCCTCTATAACTAAATAGCAGTTAGTGCGACTTATTTTTTTTCAATGATATCTGTGATAAATTACTTATATTTTCTGACAGGCATATTAATTTCCGCAGTACAAGACACTTTTTATTAAATATTTTGAGATGTATTTATTTTATTACTTTTTTGTTCGATCAGTGTCTCTCTTCAGGTATTTTCGGTTTTTAATGAAATACTTGACAAGAATTAAGGACTCTTTTAAAACTAGTAAGCCACTTAAGGCGATTTATAGTTTAATAAGACCGTATTAAGGAATTTATATTTTAATAAAGTCGCATTCGACAAATTTCAGTTAGAAATATTCATTATCTCTATAAATTCTTACTATTCTTACTTCATTATCTCTATAAATTCTTACAATTTCTTTAACTTTTCCATCCTCAGAGAGAGTTAGTTAAAGTGAATAAGTTTTGTTTTTTTATAATTGATGCATGAAGAATATAAAATGTAGTAATTAATGTTATTGTTAATAAATTCGAATGTATACTTGGATAAATGAATAATAACATTTTAAAAAAAGAAACTTGAAAACCTTTTACGATTGAGGTTTTGAAATGATGGGTCGCGTTGTATTGAAAACAAAATTCATTTCCCCCTTTAGAAGTAAAGATGATTCGTTTATTCCGTTTTGATATATACTGCCTTTTTTTCGCTCTCCAGAACATGATAGTTTTTATTTTTATTAACATTTTCCATCGAAAAAAAGTTTCGTTATGGTGTAGTAAATTGTTTTATATCAACTGCATTAAATTTGAATAATTTTTCATTTTTTATATCTGTATTTAAGGAAATATTGAGTACTTTGAATAAGTTTTTATTACAAGTTCGGTTCGATTAAAAAATTTATAACAAATAGTAGTCCATATACAATTATATATAAATAAAAAAATATCCTATTCATACTAAGTAAATAATAATGAAGTTCATTTATAAGGAATCATGTATGAATATTCGATTACCTTGAAAAAATAAATGTTGAATGTAATATAATAAAGTTTTGTAATTACTTTATTCATTTGCATAATTGTTTTCATAATATGTTTTATCTAGGGTGAAATATTCATTGTGGAGTTACTGAAATTATTTGCTAAACGTAAGATCATTGTTAAATGTTATTATGATTTTAAAATTTATATAGAAAGACATATTAAAATTATTGTCATATTAGACATATAGACATAGACATATTAAAAAATTATTGTCAACATCATCAATGAAGTACTGAAATCATTAGGGAGATATTATCGCAAAATTATTGATGTATTAATGATCTCCGATTCCATTACGTTCGCAAATAGTTTTAAATATTTTTCATAAAGTGTTATTACAACATTCATCGTAAAATATTGAAATCAATGAGTGATATTATTTCAAAAGAATTATTTGTCTTTGTGGTTTTCGAAAATATTTTATATGCATTATTTTAAACTTAGCATAATTGATTTAAAATGAGTGATTAAAATTTTGAAAGCCATATTATCTGATGCAAATTTAATTGCTAAATTTAATTAAGAAATTCATAAAATTTCTGAATTTTTTTTTTTTTTTTTGTAAATTCAACAGCAAGATGTTTAGAGGGCTAGCTGGAAAAAGATCCTCAAGTGTTAGCCACAGAACTAGGTCTGCCCTTCTCAAATTATTTGAAAATGTTTCAACTTAAAGCTTTAATAACGTATGAAATACTTAAAAATTTAATAACGTGTTAAAGTTCAAGCAAGAATGAAGAATTCGTAAAAAAAAATATTGACCAATATAACTGATAAGAGAAAATTGGCTGAACAAAGAGCTAAAAATGACAGATGAGTGATAGCTGAAAAAGTAAAATACAAACTTTTTCGTGATGAAGAAACAAACAAATTTCGGCGAGAGAAAGAAAAATAAAAACTTCAAATGTTGCTGAAGATAAACGAATAGAAGCATCTTTTCGAATTGAAAAAACTCTCAAAAGGAGGCAACAACTCAGGAAATAGATCAACCCAAAATGGATATTACAAGAGTTGTTCCTATTCAACCCAAAAGAAGATTAAATTGGATTACATTTAACAGTTTTTGAACAGCAATTAAAATTGTAGGTGTTCCGGAATTAAAATGTGGATTCCTTATTTCATCAATCCATTGACGATAGAGGCAGAAAAATAAAAACTTATTGCTAGACAGGATGAAGAAGTTTCTCAAGATTACTGGAAAGCTGAGGAAATGCTTCACAAACGAAAAAGATTAACTGCTGACAGTTTCAAACAGTACAAGAAAAGACCAGATGCATATTGGAGAGACTTCTACTTTGAACTAGCATCATGTTTTGAACGATGGATAAGAGAACCAAACATAAAGAAAAAAAAAGTTGAACAGTTAAAAAATTCTAATTATTAGCGACCAAATTAAGAGAGAAAAACACTTCCAGAGCTTAAAAAACATTTTATTGATGCATAGGCAGAATGGAATCAGCCATTGGAATGAATATATGAATATAGGACTTGAATTGTATGTCATGGTTTAAAGAAAAATTCAGTGCCAACAAACAAACCAAATTTTCAAGTGAGTTCGCAACATCAGACAGAATTTAGTCCACTGCGACATCAGAGAGAATCTAACCACGTAAAAACAATAAGAAATATATTTTCCAAGAACATGAATCCTACACCAGAAAGAACTACTCGATGTATTGGGTATGGAACTTTTGGATATGTAAAATCCAAATATTGCAACTTCCCAAGAACTAAAGGAAAAGTAACAACGTCTGTAAATAGTGTCAATTTATTTACATTCGAATCACCAATATCTCCATCCAGTTTAATCGACCTCAAAATTTGTGGAGTGAAAGCAGTTGTATGTGCTGATAACGGTGCATCTCACTCTATTGCAGGAAAAAAATTTATTATAAGCTACAAAGTAAAAAATTAAATTTTAAACCCAAGAACATTTCCTTGAACTAACTTATGGAACACAGAGCAACGTAGCTGCCTTGATTTATCTATATTAATTAAACAAATGATTTATCATATAACGTCATAATTTAGTTCCCTTTAAGCCATTAACACATTTGCAAATTTTGTCTTAATACGTGTTAAATGTGATTGCAGACGTGTTATCTAGACCTACAAATACTATAATTACCTATCACTAAAATATACGTACTCGGGTAATTTTTTCACTATAAATAGATACGAAAATTTCACGAAAACTTTTCATTCACGATAAATGGGTTTATGAGTAAAATGCTGCTCAAGACACATTTTAAGATTTCTAAAACTGAATGAGGTTCCGAAAAGTAAAGAGAAAATAATTTTACTCGAATTTTTAATTTTCTACAAATCATGCCTACTGAATATGAGTTGTTAAAATGACAATTTTATATTCTTTATCAGATAATGTTTTACAAAGTTTTACACTGATAAACAGTGTTATGATCAAATTCTAAAAGTGTTTAGCGGTGAAAATCATTTCTATACAAAATAAATTTAAACCTGACAAAGGCATTTTATTCAAGAACATCATCTACAAAGCTATAAATTTATTCAAAGTCTTCAAGTTTCAACTCAGATAAGTTCTTCCCACTAAGCTTGCTATTGCTTCCTGTAGGACATTTACCAGACAGTATTCTCGGCAATTTTCGTTGGTAAATCCACTTCAGTCGTTCATCGCAAACAAATCCAATATTACCTTCAAGAAAAAAATTAGCTTTAGAAATGTTTAAAAACCCATTTAAATAATTTGTAACATTGAGTATGTCTTTCCTGGGACCTATATGAGAAAACAATATTAATGAAAATGTATAACAGAAAAAAGCTTTAAAAAATGTAAAATGATTGGAATAATTTGGAAACTTGATTTATCAATCAAGAGCCAGTTCTTAACCGGACTGTTATGTTGGTTAAAAAATATGAGAAAATGAGACAAAAAAATAAAACGAAAAGTGCAATATAAAAGTTTGTATTCAGATTTTCCAGGCGTTTAACAAATAAACAGAACTTGGTTAATGCAATTACCTCATAAACTATTTTCTACACAACTAAGGTTGTCAAGGTTAACTAGAAGGAGAATTTTTTCCTTAAAAAATAAAATTACAAAACATAAAACTCCATTCGTGCTTTCACAGCCATTTGTAACAGTAGTTAAATCTTTTAAATTTCGAGGAAATAAAATGTTGCAAAATATTATCTATTTGATGATAAAAATTTTATTTTATTTATTGGCTGATTTAGGTAAGGTGCGATGCCTATAATTAATTCTCATAAATCTCTGCATAGATTGCTTGAACATTAGGATGAACGTAATAAAATAAAATTGCAAAATCAGATCTCCTTAACTGCTACCCGATCTAAATAGTTAGATTGACAAATATTTCTGTTACACACACGCATATATATATATATATATATATATATATATATATATATATATATATACTCTGTAAAAAAAACGACGCACCAAGAAGGAATAGTCCAATGGAAACATAAATTGGAGGATAGGAAAATTATGTACAGAATAGAAAATGATTAAAATTTCAGAAAAATTGAATGATTTATTTCAGAGTTACATAGTTACAAAGTAACGAGCTCAATGAGGTGTTGACCCACCTATAGCCTGGATGCAAGCTGCCAAACGACGTGACATGGAGTGATAAAGCTCCCTGATGGTCTCCTGTGGTATTTTTTGCCAAATTTGCTAAAATTGTCGGACGAGGTCATCAACATTCCTTGGTAGATGCAGTCGCCTTCCCATCATATACCAAACTTGCTAGATTGGAGAGAGATTTGGCTGGCCAAGGAAGTGTTTGACAAGCTTAGTTCATAGTAACACGTGCCATATGTGGTCTGGCATTATCTTGTTGATAAATAAAGGCCAGGATACTGCAAAAGGAACGGTAGCAAAACAGGTCTCAGAATGTCGTCGACGTACCGCTGTGCTGTAAGCGTGCTTCTAATGTCGACCAAAGGGGTCCCACTATCAAAGAAAATGGCACCCCAGACCATAACTCCTGGCTGAGGTCCTGTGTGGCGTGCAATAGTGAAAGCAGGATCGGCACGCTGTCTTGGGCGTCTCCAGAAACGTCTTCGATGATCGTCAGGACACAATTGGAAGCAGGATTCGTCGCTAAACACTATACGTCCTCAGTCAGCATCATTACAACCTGATCGAGTCAAGCACCAATGTACTCTGGTTCGACAATGTGCATGCATGAGTGGCAGGTGGCGTAGCGGTCGGTACGAGCTTAGATTTCGCTCTATCAGCCGTCTGTGAATGGTCATGTTGGACATCAACCATCAGATCGCACGTCTGATGGTTGATAACAATGAATCATGCGCTGTGACAGCTGATCTGACAATCACTCTGTCCTCCTGATATGCTGTGGCCCTAGGTCGACCGCTACCATCATGACGCTGAAATCTGCCATTGTCCACCCATTCTTGTCAACATCTTCTAATCGCTTCGACCCATATGACGAGCGCGATTTTCCGATTTGCCTAACCTACTTCTTTCAATCCAATGATACGAACTCTTTCATACTCTGACAGTTGTTCAAAATGAGCTCGAATCCTGTGGCGAGACATTTGTTCAGTCATTCAAAGGTATCCTTAATTGTAATGCAACAGAAAGTTTGACCATCAGATTGAGAATCGCTTCTGAT
Source organism: Nephila pilipes (assembly GCA_019974015.1). Taxonomy (NCBI): domain Eukaryota; kingdom Metazoa; phylum Arthropoda; class Arachnida; order Araneae; family Nephilidae; genus Nephila; species Nephila pilipes. The sequence continues at coordinate 634,207 of BMAW01073356.1, forward strand.
CTACACCTGTTGAGTGCGCAGTTGAGTGCGCTGTAGCTCCCGCTATTCATTCATTGGACACCAAATTTTAATCATTTGCATGTTCGGTCCAAGTGTTTTTTGCATACGAAATTTCATTACAATCGGGCAACTCCTTCTTGGTGCGTCGTTTCTTTTCTTTTCCTTTCTTTCTTTCTTTTTTTTTTTGTTATAGAATGTATAAGAATGTCAATAATTATTATTGTTATTAAAGTTAATTAGATATAATTTTAAATCATAGAAAATAATATTAAATTGCAAATAATAACCTCTAAAAACAAATTTAATTATTGATTCTGAAAACTACAAATAAACTTTTTAAAAAAATTCAAACTAGTTTTAAAAAAAAGTTGCCTAAGACGTAGCAAATCTCAAGAGAAAAGAAAAGAATTAATGAAAAAAAATGGACACAATGTAATTTAATTACTGTGCCATACTTTCAAATGGAAAAAGAGGGTTTAAACTAGTTTACCTGATCCAACCATCACAACTTCAGTAATTACATTATCAATTAATGTAGAAACCGAGAATAATCAAAATTTCAGAAAAGAAAAAATTTCGAACTATAAAAATCAAAAACATTAAAACCAAAGAAAATAACCATAAACTTAAAAATAATCTATACCAGCTAAAATGCACTTTAAAAAATTTATTAAAAACAAGAATCTATAACTTTTATCACAAATCAAATTGCTGTGATCCTCTCATTCCAATATGGTGCAATATAACTTTTAAAACCACCAAACAATTGAATGATTGATTGAATGTACAAAACCGGAAAATTTAATACAAATACTGAAAAAAAAGTTTTTAATTTAAAAACCTAAACTAAGTAATATGTTTATATTTAATAATTTTTGAGATAAATAAATTTATTTAAATCAGTAAATCCTAAATTATTGAAATTCAAAAAAGAGACTGTTCTAATAATTTGTGTCGGCCACTGGTGGGCAAAACAAAAATAAATTTTTTTTAACAAAACCAAAACATTATACAAATATTAATGAAGAAAATTAACTCAAAAATTAGGTAGAACTATACCTAAACACACACACAGGTATATATATATATTTTTTTTTTTTTTTTTTTTTTTTGTATACATGTGCATATGTTTTTTTTTATTTTTTATATACATACATATGCACATGTATACAAAATAAACACAAAATATATATCTATTATTTTAAATTTCAGTTAATAATTTTTAAAAGTTTATTAATAAAATATATAAGATAATTTGCTTTAATATATTTGTGATAAACATCTTATAATTAATATTTTTAATTCATTACAATTTACTAAATTATTATTCCTTATAATAAAATTAAAAATAATATTTCTAAAATTTAAATATGGAAATGGCTTATTAATATGAAATTTTAAACTATCTCGTCATAAAAATAGCTGGTAATTCTATCATTTATAATTTTTAAGTTTATGTCTAAATATTCTGTTTCATATTTTCCAATATTGTTTTTAATTAGGTTTAACTATGCACAATGAAAAAGAGGAATTAGTTTATCTTCAAAAGGCTTAGTTTAGTTTAAAACAAGTAAATGATCAATACATCTAGAAATAACAAAATTATATCTATCATTACAATTACGTACATAAATGTAAGTAGATATTAGCCAAACTATTACTTACTGGTCCTCCTTGTGGAATACTCCTAATTTGCTTACATTTTTTAGTTTTATAGTTAATATAATTTTCTCGAAGTACAATATTAATTAAAGAAATAAATTTATCATAAGAAATTCATTCATATTATAATCTTTACAAATAACTAACAATGTATGTCAACTAGATTATCCATATCTATCAAATTATAAAGTGATCAAAGTCATAACTATTAATATCAAATATGTTTTTGTATTTTAATATTTTAATAATATCAAAACTATTTTAATGATAATAGCTTCATTAAAATTATTAACAGTACCTTATTATATTTTTTGTAATAATTTATATATTTCTGTGATATAGTGACTGATCTAAATGTAATAGGGCCTTTATGAAATTTTGGAGTAATTAAGATTTGCAGAAACTTAATTTTATTAATTTCTAAACCTATTTTTGTATAGAGCTGTAGTACTATCATTAACTTTAAAATCACTAAAATTGTTTACAAACTATTTATTGTTCTTTTGTACATGTTTCTTAATTATTAAATCATAATAATATAATAATATTTACAAACAATTGCATAATGATTTGGTACGTGCCAATATAACAAATAATAAAGTCTCTCTGTAAATCTAAAATTTGTTTTTTAATAACTTGTCATTAAATCTCATCTTTAGTTTTAATTTATTTATATCATTAATAACTTTATAAATGTACTATTTATACTCCTTAAATGCATCAACAAAAAAACTGCATTTAATAGCAATATGATTAATAAAATTATTGACCTCATAAGAAATCCTTCTTTTAATGAAATAGTTACTATTTGATATCATAATCCAAAAACCTGTACCCATATTCATAATACTCGAATCTTTTAAAGCTCTAACCTTTGCTCTTAAATGTAAAAAAAAATTGATAGGTATATTTTTAATTATAATAAGATTAAAGATGTGAAAAATGAAATAAAATGTATTTGTACAGAGTAAAAAAGTTTTATGAACAAATAGCATAAATATGTTTCTGAGGGTAGCATTTTTCCCCTCTTCGTAGGGTTGATCGGTTGACTTAAAGAGACTGTGATGGTTTGAACCCTCGATTCGTCGGTCAGGAGAAAAATTCCATGTCGCGCACTGAGTATGCGGCGACTCTCTTTAACAAAAACGACAGAGGAAAAATAGCCTTAATAACTATGCCGAGAGGAAATCCCTTTTGGTCCAATTGATTAGAGTACTGAAAAAAGCGACTGGACAACGTTTCTCTGGACTAAAACTAAAAATTAAGTAATTAACATATTTTTAACATTATAATTGCTTTCAGTATAATAATTTAATTCATTAATGCTTTTCATTATTTTAATTATTTAGGCTTTTTCTTTTTCATCTTTTACTGTTTATTTATTTATTTAACCTCTATAATCTTACTATTATTTAAATTTTTGTAAGAAAATTCGTTATTTTTTGTTTCACAATCTGTAAAATCTTTCAATTATAGAACAGTCCATTTAAAACTATGAGGATAAATTGTATTGTATAGCCTTATAAAATGGTTCTCCCGCCGTGATATGTTTTAATGTTAAATTCTATTCTGATTGTAGAAATCTGAACAATTTCCAATTTATGGAAATAGAAATGGCTTATCTCAATCTTATGTTTATTTTTTAAAAAAATAATGTTGCTTGTTTGTTATATGTTTGTTAATGTTGCTTGTTTGTTATATGTAACATACATACATGCATACATAACGTACATATAACCAGCAATACGGAGAAGATAGAATTCTATCTGTTGAGTTCTGTAACGACGGTCTATGAAAGTCAAGAAACACTAAGTGAACTGTACACTCTAGATGTTGACTATGTAGAGAAATCTTAAGATTACTAAATAAAAAAAAATAAGTATATATCTTGATTATTTTAGTAATAATTAAAATTTTGCGATGCTGTGGGGGTTACTTCAATCTACAGTTTTCTGAATTCAAACAAATCAACACAGAGAACAATGTGCATAATGTTTACAACCCATGATGCACATCAATTAATATGCAGAAAATTTTTAATTTATATATATATCTTGGTTATTTTTAGTAATTATTAAACTTTATGATATTTCTGATATGTGATTGAAATTAATAAAATAAAAATAGGGGGTGTTTTTAGTGTGTGTAATTGTTCATAATCAATATATAATTTATGCAATTTTATAAACAAAACAATAAATTTTACGAAAATCAATTTTTCGTCCACTTGATATACATCTCAAAATTCTGCTGATAAACTGTCTTTGACATATATAAATCTTTACCATATCTACGAGATTCTAAACAACAACAAAAAAAACCTTAGAGGTAATTTTTAAATAATATATTGATGAAATTTAATGCAGCACATCGAATTCGTATATCATTGTCTTTTATCAATGGTAAGAAATGTAATGAAATCTCCATATTAATACTACTCCCAATCCTTATTTTAATACATTGTGCATTTGTATACTTAAAATAGGTTCATAAAATTTTACATTTGATTAAAGTTATAAATATCTTGAGATCCCACCAGTGTGTTAAAGGTACTGTTAAATTGACAGTCTTAAATACATCTTTAATAAATCACAAATTCTATTTATTAAAAAAAATCTCGCTAGGAAAAATTCGTAGTTAATGGGTAATATCCCTTCCACATCTTTTGTATGATACATTCGTTCAAGTTTTACTTAATTATGAGAACTTTTTCTTTCGTATTAATGAAGAAAAGAACAATAAATGTAACCTTGAACTTTTGCGTTGATGAATTTTTATTACTTATTCGAAGCCAATAATTACGATTATCGATCGAGCCATAAAACAAATCTAGGTAATGATAGAAACCTAGATTTCGGCAGCCTCTTCCTTTGGGAATCAATTATTTCCATGACTTACGCTGTTTCATTTCATGTGCCGCGATGTAGCAGAGTATTTGAGTACATACCACAGAAGGTATTCGCATCTAAGGAAACGTTGACTCCTAAATGTAATTGGATAACAGCATATGGAGAGCGAATGTTCCCAGGAAATTACTAAGCTTCTAATCCTGTTGACCAGGAAAGCAAACAGTACAGTTTGTTTAACCATTTTAGGATAAGAGCTTTGCAGCTTGTATGCTCGTCGATACGGGTGCTTCTTTTGGGACGCTAATGCAATTGTGTCTTCCGGCAGGATGCTAACTCATCACAATTCGTAGATCCTTGGTTAATTGAAATTCAGCGTATGTGTGGAAATGCAGTAGTTGAGCATCTTCTCCTTCACACCTCATGTAATGAATAATATCCCAAAGGAGTAATTAAATCCTTCATTAGATTATTGGTCATAAGCTATTAATGCCACTATTAAAACTGAAGTTGTGAAATTTTGGATTTTAATCAGCATTGGTAATTTAATAACAGTCTTCCGAATCTCTATTTTATTTTAATCATACATGACCTTAAGCACTTAAAACAATAAAAATCAACCAATTAAGTCTATATATATATATATATATATATATATATATATAAGCTTTTGTAAATGATTAAATTTTTTTAAAGAAAGGTTATATTTAAAATGTTTTTAAATAGTTTAGCATCTACATATTTTCTAATTATGTATTATTTGTAAAAAATGATTCTTAAGTTTAGCGGTAAAATTGGCTAGGTTTTTTTTTTTTATCTTTATTCCAAAAAATCAGATAATCAGTAATTCAAATAGAATTGACAGATTATTGTAGTACAGAATCGCCATTTTTAATGTTACGAATTTTGGAGACAGCAGTAGAATGAGGAAGTTAAAAAAATTTTTATATTATTTATGAGTCACGATATTAGAATGTATATATTTGATGTTTAAAGGATTATTTTAATTTAGTTAAAATGGATTTTGTTTCATTTTGTTTATTTTCTTTCTTTTTAATTTCTTTTGTTTAATTTCTGATAAATATGACTTTTGTTTTGGATGTTTGATATATACCAATTTGCAATAAGGTAGTATGCTGAGTGGGATGGTTGCATCCATAATAGTATTTCAAACACACATTTCTATACACAGCAAAAAATAACATTTTAAACAATTTTATTTATTTGTTTGTTGAATTTTTTTTTCTTTGTAGTTTTGCACTATTTTTTTAATTTATTTTTGTATTTATTTTGACTTTACAGTCTTATTTTTCTTGAATTGTACTTTGTTAGTTTCAGTAACTTTATGTTTACATCAATGCAAGTGTAGTATTTTTTTAATTTACTTGTTTTCATTTTACATTTTAGATGTAGACTAATTTATTTTTCCTTAATTTATAATTAACTTATATATGTTTATTATGCACTTCATTTGTATATTATATTTGTTTGTATACAAATATATACATACATACACATACACACATGCACACCATTTTTTCTGTCAAATTACTCATTTATCTAAAAAGTAAGAGCTTCTTAATAGAGAGCTTGTGGACTTCTTGGAGGTCTTTAGAAAAATTTCGGAGGATAGCTAAACTTGAATAAAAAATTAGCTTATTGTAACCGTTTTTAAAACAACGAATTAAATTTCCATATTTCATATAATCATTTCCATATCTTATAAATTTATGCAATAATTTATAAGTTATATTGGTTTAAGAGTTATCATGAATAGCACTCCTTAATTGAAAATATTGTTATTCAAGATAAATATCATTTAGTCTTCAGAATAATATGTTTCTAAAAAAGGAAATTTTACTTGAAACTTCTTATACATGGAATGTGTTTGTATATACTTGTTTACACATTGTATTACCATTGCTAAAAAAAGAATTAAGTTTATTACCCCTCATTTTTTTTATTTTATGGGACTTTTTCAGCCTAGATAAAATTTGGAACATTTTTTTTTTTTCTAACAGAAAAGTGTCAGAGATTTAATGTTATATAATGGACTCAAAGAGTTATATTTTATTACCCTGCTTGTTCCTATTGAATCAATTCTTTTTATCTTGCAGAAAATCTGTTCCGCATTTTTCTCCTGTATTGTAATTCTAAATGGATTTTAATATTACATTACAAATTGAAAAATTACTTATCTTCAAATTATTCCTTCATTTTAAGGACTTTGTATCATAAACCGATATATGATTCATAACTACTCGCAGTTACATTCATATTAGGATATATTGTGTTCCAAGTTCGGATTCTTTTAATTTTCATTAGACAAAAGCAGCCTTATAAAGACTGTATACTGCACAGCACTAGGGTGATTCAAAAAGTACCAATTTTGAATTCTAAGGCAATTTGGTGCTACTATTGTGTGCTGTCATCTGTTAAAACGCATTAAAATGAACTTGACTTCGATTCATTAATTGGTTTTCATAGCTGCCGCGTCGAATTGTCACCATCAATGTCCTGGATTTATCACTGTTCACCAAAATAAAGCAACAGTCAAAACAATGGGTTGCTTCCAGTGAATCTGCTCCAAAGAAGGTGAAGACGGTCTCATTAGCCTGTAAAGGGGCGACGATTTTTTTGGGATGTTATAGGCGTCATATTCATGGACTTCTTATAAAAAGAAAAAACGATCAATGTACGATACCCCAATGAATTACTTCATTCCCATTAATCACTCCTAAAAACCCCACTTCCAGTTCCTAACATGGATACTTTTTGAATACGTAACAACACCAAAATATATAATGCAGAACATAACTTAAAAATAAAAATGTACAATAATCAAAAAAAAGTGGGACATTCTTAGTAAATTTTGCAATTTTTCATCTAATCCAGACAAATTTCTGTCTACGTCCAGGCTCGAAGGGAACTAAATTGTAATGCTAATGGATTAATTAATAAATTTTATGAATATAGTTAAATAACTTCTAGAGGATAATTTTCTCACTACGGAACCCTTTTATGCAAAATTTGTTCAAAAATAGTTTAAATAGCGTATGTTCCAACTTTCATTTTAATCCGATCCAAGGATATTCAGGTAGAAACTTAAAGACGCTTTTAACTGGATTACTAAGCCCAAGGGCACTCGCGATTGATATTGCCCCCCCCCCCCATTTTTAGCAGTTCATGATAAATGGAACAATAATAACCATCAAAAGGCCTCTCAAAATTTTGCGATTTCCCATCGCCATTTCAAAATTGAATACTTCCTCAACTACTGAAGGGAGTAGCATAAAATATGTGTGCGGAATGAAGGGAAGCATAATAATTTTTATACAGATAATCTAAAAACTTTAGTATATTACAATTCACTTGTTTTTCGTAACTTGTGTTTAATAGTTCACATTTTTCATAATAATATTAAGTTTTTAAATATTTTATGGAATATAAATTGAAAAAAAATTATCGCTTTGTAAAATAATTTAAAAATATTGAATAGCAAATTTTTATCATCAAGCGTTTGAGACATTTACCTAACATTAGAGGATCTATGTTTTAAACTCCTGTAATTATAAAGCTTATAAATGAAACTTTAAGAAATTTTTGAAATTTAGCCCTTTTTATGATGAGAAATCAGACATACAAAACACAATTCCCCTTCAATAATGAATCAAATTACTTTTAAACGCTATTTATCTATATTAATTAAACAATTGATTAATCATTTAACATCATAATTTAGTTCCCTCTAAGCCATTAACACATTTACAAATTTTGTCTTAATGCGATAAAAATTGCGCAGTAAATTAAGGATGTCTTTTTCCTCCACTGTTCTTTTAAAAAGCTAAGAAATGTTGATATACTTTTTTAAATTTTTTTGTTTACAAGTTGATATATTCTCAGAAAAATCATTCAAAAATTAATTGAAAATATCTATACAAAAAAAAGAGCAAAGGCACCGTTGAATTTCAGAAATGTAAAAATTTTGTGTTTCAAAATAACTAGACATTTCATTGAAAAGTAAAGTAAGCCTTATAAAATGAAAAAAACAAATAGTTTATAAATCTAAAATAAATACAACATACTTAGATAATGTACTTTTTGTATTCAAAGAAAATAAATGCATATATTAAAAAGAAGGCTTAACAGTAGATTTCAAACCTCGGTATTTCTTAAAAAAATGTATAAATATATAAACAGAATTGATAAGTGAGTTCTATCGCGCTTTTCCATTCAACTAACCATTTGGGAATTTTATGTGATGTTGTTTGAATTGAATATCTCTCCCCATAAATGAAACGCATCTTATATAAATTAAAGTTATTGAAGTGTAATGAATAGAATTGAAGAGATGTATTTACAAGCACTAAATTGCTTAAACTTGAATAGATAGTTTAATTATTTGGTTGATTATAAAGATAGTGAGCTGAAGTTATCAATTTGAGACATCTATATCAGACCTGCGTTGAGTAAGGAGCTTTAAAAGTGAATTTAGGGAACTAAGGGTTAAGGATTCGAACCTTCTTCTGTAAATCTTCATAGGACTCGAACCCAATTGGTTAGTCATATAAAATAATTATATTAAACGTTACATCAGTCGCGTATTGGCACCATTGCTATAAATAGAGCAGATTAGAGATGAAATTTTGATTGTTCATAGATCTGAATGAAATAAATGGGTTATCATTACTGTGTGATTTCTTTCCATTAGAATATTATTTCATAACTGTTTTAAATAAGATTGAGAATGCAAAGAGAAGGAAAAATAACATTGGGGCGTTACAAATTGTAATACACTCTTTTCAACAGGCTACTATTTACAGAGAAATTCTTTGTAAAGTTTTGCTGCGATAAATATTTATAATGTTAACAAAAGAATTTGTTTACAATTGAAAGTATTATAGCAAGTTAAATTAAATCTCTGCAGTGTAAAATCTAAAATGAATTGAATTAAACCACAAATTAATTTTAGTAAAAATAATTATGTATCTCATTTAGGGTCATATTTTCAAAAGAAAAATCAAGTTTCACTTGCTATGAGTCATACGTTTTCATATAAGTAAACATGAATCGTTCCAAAAAGTATTCTTATGGGTAACTTATATGCAACAAAATTAGAAAATCAAAATGAATTTGTTATGGGTAACTTATATGCAACAAAATTAGAAAATCAAAATGAATTTGTTATCAGTATCCTAAAGTGTGATAAGAAATTAGATTATATTTCATATTTACATTCAAACATTATGTAATGCAAATACTTTTCTAAAGTGGATCACTATCATATGAAAAGATATGCAATGCAAAAAATGACGACGACTTGATGCGTAAACAACAAAAACTAACTAATAAATCAGTGTCAAATTTGTTTTGGAACAGTTCAACAGATGGCAGTACACGATGGCAACACCAACTTGCATTAGCATCGCCATGTGTTATCAAAAACAGACTCTTTTCAAACTACCCTCGTAACCAAGCTTCTAACAAGGAGTCGAAATTTATCCATTCAAAAGAACAACTCAGTAATATTTTATAATTTATTTGAATTATGAACCATAAAGAAAAATGTGTACATAGAAACATTTAAGCCTGAATCCAAATTGGAGGTTTTCTGACTGAGAGTTATATATTCTCTTATAACATCTGTTGAGCATTCTGTTTTATTACTATAAATAAAAATTAAATAAGAAATTACAATTGCACATAATTTCATTACCATTTTGAATATATTTGGAAGTTTCTTTTTGTACACATCTGCCTTCTAATAATGATACACTTAATAAAAAATATTTTACTACAAAGAAAGCATTTTAGGCGTATCTGTGTTTCTAAAAAAATTATCTAAAGCTTATGTTCACCGTAAGCATATTTTAAATAAGCAATACAAGTTTCCAAGTTCATATATTTGTAATTAGAAACTTACGTTCAAGGTATACTTCATCCAACTGATCCCATATTCTTCCCCAAGTGGCTTCAGGGACTGTTTGGAGCCTATTTCCTGAAACAATCACTCTTCTCAAAACAGGCATGTCATCAAATATATCCTCGGGAAGTTCATCATAACCACTGAAGCTGTAAAAATATTTTTAAAGCATCAACAGTATAATACTCCATTCAATTCGGGGAAAAATTCCTATTTTTCTATTAATAAATAGGCTACAAGATACTTTCATTTTTTGATAATTGTAGCCATGAGTTTTTGAGCTAAGAGTTAAATTTAAAAAAAAATGATTTAGTTACGTATACAGTAAGTTCTCAAGAATTGTGAAGAATCCGCAAGGCTGAAATACTGGGTGTTCTAAAAATTCCCATAGTGACGATCTGTAAATTTATTATACGAAACACAACAACCATTAATTTTATACAAATTATGAAGAGTACTTCAAACTTAGCCTAGAAAAATAATTTTGAGTTTACATATACCAAAAATATACAAAATATCCGCCATTTCCTTGGAGGCAAAGTTGGACTCTTTGCATATATTTTGAGATGAGCGTTTCAAGATGCTGGAAGTGATTTCTTGTATCCTTTGAGTTATGGCAACTTTCAGATCATCCATTGTTCTTGGATTATTTTCATAAATTTTATTCTTTAAGTACATCCACAGGAAAAAGTCAGGGAATGCTCATATCACAGAAACGAAGATTTCTTGAGATTAGTCATTGGTTGATTGATTAATTTTATTAATGTCATACTAGAAGCAACACGAGTTCTATTGGCGACGGACCTCGTCATTTTGAACCTCTGTCAAGTGACGAGGATGACACCTGAGCTGGCACCTCCCTACCCTAATTTCCACTCCACACTGACGGGAGGACTTTGAGCAGCGACATATTTAACGTACATCAGCCGTGGGTACACGGTGGGTCTTTTGTGGCATCAAGGCTCGAATCCACGACTTGACGAAAACCACCGGCTGAAAGGCCGTAACCATGACTACTGGGCTGCCGCCGCTGTCTTCAGATGAGTCAATCGCCAAAAAAAAATCCCTTTGAATCATGTCCACAGTTTCCTTATTCGTATGGAATATTGTAACACCTTCTTTGAACCAAGAGCCTCGTTCCCCTGATCTGAGTATTCTATGACTTTTTTCTGTGGAGATATATTTAAGAATAAAGTGAATAAAAATAATCCACGAACAATAGATAATATGAAAATACAATTTCAAAAAATGTCTATTATAATGTTATAAATAACGACATTCTGAAATAAACCAGATTCATAATAGGGAGTAAAACTTAATAAGAACTTATACCTCATTTCAAGCATTTTCAGTTTTTTTGCAGGTCGAGGAAACATAGATCTGGATACTTTTTTAAGACTATTGTCACCCAACCAAATTTGTTCTACGTTAACCAAAGAAGCAAATGCCTTATCCCCGAGTTCTTCTATGTCATTGGCCTCCAAGTTCAAGTATTCCAAACTCTCGGGGCCACCATTGAACCAATCATTGCCCAACCTCTTGATGTCATTGGCTTGAAATGACAAGGACTCTAGATTTTTTAAATGACCAAGAGGAAAAGACTCCAAATCTTTCCTTCTCTTGTTTATACTGCCATATATAAATAATGACTTCAATGAATCTTCCAACCCTGAGAATGGCTTAAGTCCAAAGGATCCAATCTGGCAGTTCTCGAAATGTAGGAGGACAGATTGATGTCCTTCAAAGAAATCAGATGGAATATCACCAAGTCTTGACTTCCAGAAGCCAAAAGACATGTTGTGTCCTCTTGTATTTTTCAGGACAGGGTACAACTTGTCAAGACCACTGAAAGATTCGCAGTTGATTGAAGTTAACCAAGGGTCTCCATCACAAAAACAGGGATAAACGTCCTCACTGGGTGGACATGGTGGAGCTTCACCTTGAACAAAAATTACTATGCTGAATAGGATTCCAGCGATTATCATTAACGACATTCTTGATGATTTCTAGAACCTAAGAGAAAAGTGATCAAGATTCAGTAAAATATTTATGGATGCAGTTTTGTAATAGGGAAAAATATATAATATGTAGATATAATGAAATGTAACTATAATTTTAAAAAAGTAATTTTTATGACTTTTTTTTCTTTACTTTACTGTTAGCAAATATGAAACAGTTTTATTGTAAATTATCGTCTATATATTCATATTTAATTAGATATCTAACAAATTTTACATTACATTTTTATAATAACTGCATTTAAAAGTAAAATTCATTTTTAAACATGCTTTTTATATATATATATATATATATATATAAATTTGCAAGAAAACTCTATTGTATCATTGAACTAAAGTGATCGACTCGTACAAAGCATGCCTGACATAAATAAAGTATTTAATTAAGTGAAATATTTTCTAAAAATTTATTCTATATTAAATATGGCATACCAGCAAAATTAGTGTTATTAATGTTATTAAATTCAGTGATCAGTCAAGTCAAAATTAGAAAAGTTTTTCTTATTTTGCTGAAGATAAATATAACATCAATGATTCAGAAACGTAATCGAAAATCTTCTAAAATTATCTGCAATAATTCGATTAAAATTCGACAATCAATAATATTTTTAATTCTCAAAATTAAATTTTGCGACTAAATGTACAAAAAAAACCCGATGGTTTTATACATATAACTCATCATTCTGTCAGAATCCCCTTCCACAACTATTACTAGATAAATAACACTTTGAGGAAAACATTTACATTCGTAGTATTTCTGGCTTAGAGTTTTCACTGGTTTGCTTTGATTGACACTTAATTTTCGAGTAATTAACTTGAGTAAATTCGTATCAAATTACTACTGTCACCTGCAATGACCAGTCAATGTATATTTAAATTTAATAAACTAAAGTGGCGTATGATATTTTGATATAACATGTAATAAATATGTTAAATGTAAAATTGTTGTAAAAATATGCGTAATGTAAAATTGTTGTAAAAATATGCGTAATGTAAAATTGTATAGATTACCTCTATTTAAAATTTATTTTCAAATACGGAGTTATCGTTCCCCAAACAGAAATATATTTGAATGCTTTCAATCTTGTAACCCTATACTTATATGTTATATTCAGCCATAATATAAATACATAATATATATCAAATAAGAAGGCAATGAGTTATCTCTGTGTCGTTTGAAATTTATTTTGAATTTAATGTTAATTCAAAAAATATAAAAGCCTGAACACATTTTTATATTTACAAAAGTAGGATTGGATTATTTACTTCTTTATGTGACTTAATCTTATTAATCGATGCTCAGCTGGATATTCCAAAATCAGAGTTAAAGAATTTAAAAAAAAAAAATGCATGCATTGTGTTCTTTCTTCGTTCTTACAACATACTGACATTCCTTCACAATGACAAGAAAAGTAAACATCTGCTAAACTCTTTGAAATCGATAGTTTTAATGGAAATAGTCATCCTTTTGAAAAGAAATAAAAGCAAATGCACTCAATAAAAAAAATATTACATACCTTTATAAGCTGAACAAAAGCCGGCTTTGTGAGGAGGTTTTTTCAAACAAGGTTTATATGTTATCGGTGATTTAAAAAGACAGATGCTGACTTTCTCATTCGCGTAGGAGCTCACAGATAAAGAGTTTCGTCGAGACATTATCCTTTTTATACTTATGTATTCTTTTTATTTGGTAAAAGAATGAATAATTCGTGCCTTCCAGAAATGATCTCTTATCATTAGAATAATAAATGATTTAAGAAGATGTTAAATTGTTTGTTGCATTATTTCAATCCTGCATATATATATATATATATATATATATATATATATATATATATATATATATATATATTATAACGAACATATTTAATGATGAAAAAGTACATGTAAAATTCTATTAATGCTTAAGAAAATCTAAAAAATGAGACTAATGAAAAATCAAAGTGGATATCACACTTATTCAAGAAGCAGATTCGTGTTTAGAACAGTATAACATCATTGATTAGTTTACCTGATCCATCTTCCCAAAGAGCTATTTTTACTGGATTACTACCTGAATATCGTAACAAAAGAATCATAATATCTATACTCACCTTTAATGAATATCAAATCATAATGAAGACATACCGTAAGTATCATGAAGCTAATTCAATATAAACTGAAAAAACGTGGCTGAAGCTTGGTTCGGATTTATTAACGTTGCACTAGAAGCAAAACGAGGGCAATTGGAGACTGACCTCGTAATTTTGAATCTCTGTCAAGTGAGGAGGACAATACCTGAGCTGGAACCCTCTTTCCTAACTTCCACACCATACCAAGGGAGGACTTGCGGAGTTGAATCTTACGCGAACGGTAATCTTTGTTTTCGTAAACGAGCTGAAGTACAGAAATCAGGGTTGATCTATTTAATTTTGCTCAAATTGTTGATTTTATAATTTTATAGCTTTAAATTTGCATAAATCTTTTTCTTAATTGTTTGGGGTAACAATGAGTCAGAAGAAACAGTTAATTATTTTAACTGAGGTGAAAAAAATTCCAAACATCAATTTGAAGCAGAAAAAAAAATTGTTCATTAAATAAGAGTGAAGCAGAAAGTCAACTATCTGAATTGGAAGTGTAAGTATATTCTATTCTTCAAAAGTTTCCCAAATTGATAAGTCACAGCAGTTTGAAAAATATCACAAATATCAAATTGCATCAATCGTAAGCTGCCTGACGAAGAAAAAATTGATATTCTTGGGACATTTTTGCTGCCAATAGCCACGTTTCCAAGCTCTTCGTTTGATAATAAAAAAGTAAAGATGAATTTTCGATATATTTTCTATTACAATGCCCATGAACAAGTTATAATATTTCTTATTCAAAAGTCTTAAAATTTTTCAGAGACAAAAACAAAGAATAAATATAACTTCGTAAAAACTAGTAAATATGTTTCATTCCATCATACTCGTGACTTTTTAACCATATTTTAAATCGTGAGCGTTTTTTCTGTCGTTAAATGGTGTTTATCACATTTTCAATTGTGTTGGGTTCCACTGTTTCAGGTTAATAGGAGTATTTGTTTTCATGGTATATCTATTATTTTTCTTAAATGATCTTTACTTTTGTATTTTGATAAAAAAAAATTATCACTCTTTGAATTGTTTAAAATAGGAGGAATAAAATTAATATAGCGTATTCTTTAGTTTTTTACCCATTCGTAATTCTAAACTAAAAAAAAATTGCTTCTTTCAATGCCAACGAAACCCCCAAAATTGATTTCTGGGTTCACCACTGATGCTGTTAGTATGGAACATGTAGCCAATAAAGATGAAATTTCGCTAGAATGTTGCTTACCTCGCATAAAGACATAATCTTACAAAACAACACGATTCTCAATTAAAGGTATATTTATTTGGAACGTTTTTCTATCTGAAAATGTTCTCTGAGTTTTGTTCTGATGCTTAACATTTAACGAAAACAATCTTTAATCAAACTGGGCTTAAAATAAATTTATTAAATAGAAAAATTCACAAAAATGAAACGCTAAAGAAAAAATGAAGCTCAGATATCGCCCTCGCCATATGGCTATATTTCCAACTTTTGTAATCCACCAACAAAGACATATTGGGATTCTCTAGTACAATATTAACATAGAACAATCCTAATTATGTAACTGAAAACTGAATTATCTTATGTCTATAAGAAAATAAATTTA
>BMAW01073356.1:650752-663821 GCA_019974015.1 Nephila pilipes
TTTTTATATCTTTTTCTTTAATTTTAAATATTTGTATTTTTATGTTTATTTATATAGAAATATATATATATATATATATCTTTTAAACTAAATTATGCTACTCATTAAAAACTCCCAAATATACGTAATTTAAAATATGTATTAAAAAAATGTGCAATTTTTGATGCAATTTTGTTAAAAAATTGTAAAGTCATAGGATTAATGCTTTAGTAACTTGTACGATTAAAGAGAAAAAAAATATCTGATAATGCACTATTTTTGCTTTAAAAGCCGAGATTTTTTTTCGGGGAAGGGGAGATTTGATTGTACGGCTTTTGTAATCATTGCTGTATCAATAGGTATTTTTACCTTTTTTGTTATTATTCAATGGATTTAATCTCACATTGAAGAGCCAAAAAGAAAATAATCCACCAGACTTCTAAAGGCAGGTCAATAGGTACAGCTATTTGGCTTTCGTAGTTTTTTTTTGAAGAAAGCATTAGGATTAAGAGTATTTTCGTATTATTTTAAAAACTTATTTTGTGCTAGAAGTCATTGATTTTAAATTTTCCATTTGCTGTCTTACCCACCATTTTAATTCTTCTAAACCTGAGGGGGGATTTCTTTATCTCAAAGACCCATTTAGGTTATCTGCAATCGAATAAATCAACATTAACTTATTTGTTCGATCTTAAATATTCTAAGATTCTAATAAAATCTTAGAAATTCCTTAAGGAAGAATGTTACTTTAAAATCTCTACTATTCATAATAATTCCAAAAATCTTATGTTTTAATCAGCATTAGATACCAAAATTACAAGTTAGATTGAGTGATTATAAATTTCTCTCACAGAAGTAACTTGTGGGGTTTTGGCTACGAGTCTCGTAATTTTGAGACAATATCAAGCTGCATTGCCCACTGGTTATTTATTACCTACTTCTATTATTAAGCTTGATTAGCTTATCCCAAAAATACATAGTCAAAAGAAAGAGAGTCAATTCCATTTATGATACTAACCAATTTATTATTCACTTTGTTGAATATTTAAAGTTCAGCAGTTAATCTTTCTTTCTGTGTAGTTAGATGCCCTAAACGTATTTGAGCAAACTCTTAGAATACTAAATTAATTCGAATCTTACCAACTTACTCGGGTTTGAGTCTCCAAAACAAGATTCTCAGAATCATAACAAATTCACCCAGGTACATCAGGAAAACAGTCATCCATAAAAATATACGAATCCCTCAAATTATATATATAACACTCGTATTGCTTATCTTTCTAGACGCTTCTTTTAGTGATTGATTAGCTACGAAAATCCCCCTATCCAAACCAAATTCATTTTTGCCCACAATAATGGAATTATCGCCTTTCCTATTAAATCATGTAAAAATTATTCACATTTATTTCTCCCATAACCAAGAATATTCCAACTGATACCTTTTTTACTTTTACTCACCACAACAGGGAAAACGAAACTAAACATTACAATAGAACAGCTGATGCACCCTCTTTCTTATCGACCCCCTCCCCACCCTCAACGCCCACTGGGACAATTCATTCATATGAGTTTTGGGTTTTCTTGTTGACGGCGTTCGCGTGAAATAGATTCATTTTCGCTTTTTCTCTCTATTACTCCTTTTTTCATTTGCATTTTTTTTTCCAGAGAAATTTGCTAGCTTTCTCTTTACATCATCTATTTCAATCTTCATTTTAAAAAAAATCATAAAATTATTAAATGTATTTTATACAGAAAAAAAAGTTTAAATAAATTAAAAAACCATACAAAAATAAAATAATTTCTCTCCTGCATCTAGACATCTATCCGAACAGTGCTTTTTAGCACTACTGGGCTAATTATTTGATTGTTGTTGTTGTCGGGTTGGAGTGAGTTGTCTAACTAGAATTGAGGATTCGTTCCTTGAGCAGTCTTCCGACCTCTTCTAGAATTCCTCTGATTGCTTCTTAGATTATAAACAAAGATATCAAACGCCTCCTTTTGATTCACTCTCACTCACTAAAATTCTACCACCAATTAAATAATTTCCAACTCTCTAACCGTTCATTTTATTCATTTCATCGCTGCTTATAAATGTAATTTAGCCAAAATATTCATTACTTTTCAAAACTTCAATTTAATAAGCATAAGTCACGTTTGTTTCATGGGAAGGAAGTTCATTTTAAATTATTCAATTAGAAAAGTCTCCAAGTTTAGTGAAGAGAAAATCGGGATATAGCCCAACGTCACAAAGCGATAAGGATGACAATTGAGCTGGCATCCCCCTCTCCTAAATTCCCCGTCATAATAACGTATGAAATTTGAGTCTTGACAGATTTGACATGCTTCAATTACGCTTCTCAATGGATCTTTAAGTGATATCTGGGCTCGAACCCACGACTCGACTTAAACAGCATCGGTCATAAGTTTGAGACCATGACCACTCAACTGCCGTGGCTACCATTACAACTCTGGTTAAGAAACTACTACTGAGTTGTATAATAATATTAAAAGATAACATGAACTTAATAAATTTCATAGTACACACTTACGGGATATTGAAATTTATATCGAAATAAACACTCTCGAAGAATGGATATTAGTATCGAAATAGACACCCATGACAAATTGAAATTTGTATCAAAATAGATGTTGGGATTTATAAAAATCTAAAATGTAATTATTAATTAAGATTACTTTGTTGAACATGAAAAATGAGTACAGTGAAAATAATTCCACCTGCAGAATTGGAATTCATTTAAAAGACAGCATTAGAGGGTCTAAAAAGTCCCTTTTGGTCTTCACAGAAACAAAGATTTATTGTTTTAAAACAGAGAAACTAACACATGTATGTGTGAGACAGAGAAATTTTTTGTACATTGTACATTTTTCTTTCTCGTACATAATTAATTGTATTACTCTGAGCACCTAATTCAATGTTATTTAGCACAGGCCCTTTTTTATTGTCATTTTATTTTTCCTTGCATAATTTTTAGTGCAATGGGGTATAAAACAAAGATTTGGGTAAACTCACTGGTAGAATTTGGGCAAATTATTATTGTTTGGTGTTTATTTAAAAGTTATATTTTTTTTAATGAAATTATCTCTGATCATTTTGGACTTCTCAAAATACTTCTATTTAATTGTAATACGTGTGTAATATTATTCCTTCGGTTAAAGTTAGATTATATAGTATTAAGCAAAATTTCAAAAAAAAAATAATATTTACTCACTAAAACTAAATTAAAATTGGTATAAACTGTCAACTTTTGTTTCTGTCTAAATTCATTCAGAAAAAGTTGAAAACTTACTATTTTGTAGCTAAATTTTTAAATTTTGTGGGAGTGGGAGTTACCTCCTCTCCTCTACCTTCTCCTTCCTCAAATTCCCGCTATTTTTTGTTGTCAATAATATATTTGCCCTAATTCCCATTTGCTGCCATTGCAGACAGGTACTTTCCAAATTACCAGTTACTGTTGTGATTAATTTTGTTTGAATTGTTGGGGAACATAAATCACCTCTAAGCACTCTAGGAATTTTGAATTATATATTTAGAGCTCTAAAATTACTCAGAAACTTTATTCGCCTACGCGACAAAAATAAGTCTTTCAAAGCCCGTCTGAAAGCATCTGAATATAATCCTGAATCCAGACATGTCCCAAACCTAGATTTAGAGTTCATAAATTTATCTTTCTCATATTCTTAAAGCATTATAGCACAGTATAAGGGGACAGAAAACGACTACCGGCAAAAATAACTTATCCCTAGTTTGACTAAAATCAGACTTACGTAACACACACATTTTTTTCATCCTTCAAAGGAATTTTACACTGGGATATGTGTTATAATAAAGGATAATGTCACACATTTGTGTAAAAGCTGAAATATAAGTTTTAAATTTAAGCCAGAGACATTAGAGCATAAAGTACTACAAACTACTGTAAGCGGATAGATTCCCATTTTAATATATCTTTTAAACTTAAACTAAAGGGGAGGTTTATTTGAAAAATAGTTAATGGGTAGGACGGCAAAAATCTGGATAGAAATATTGCTTCTTAAATTTAAATTATTTCGAATGATAAAAATTTATCTTAATTGATTTTTGTTTCATTTAATTCGGGTGTCCTGCTTGAACAACATAGAGATTTGAGTTCTGAACTACGGTCAAAAGTGAAGGACGACACCTAAATTGGTAACTTTCCATCTAAGCTTCCGTGTCATTTCACATGAAGACAGCCAATAATCCTCGTGTTGCTTCTAATGCGATGTTAATAAAACCAATCAATCAATCACATGAAAACTTCGAGATGAGACTAAATTTTTAACGTACAACATCGCAGTTGTCCTGCACAATAGTCTTTGACGAAACTGAGAGAAAGAGAGAATGAAACTTCGATATCGTTCCCCAAATATTACTCATGGTCGAGGGGTATATTTGACTTATAGTTAAGTCCATGACAAGTCAACAAGAACAATTTCACATTAAGAAATAGTTTTGCCACATTCTAAAACTTTTTAATCATAAATCCAAAAAAAAAAAAAAAACATTAGTAACGCCGTTTCCCTTGAAAAAAAATTCTGAACTTTTTTTGGGGGTGAACCTCATTATTTTATCATATTTTAGGATACTTAATGTTTCTAGTCATGACCAAGGGGTATATTTCGTTCACAATCTAGTCCATGGAGAATCTACGAGAACAATTACAAGTGAACAAGTTGTTTTACAGCATTATAAACACTTTTTATCATATATGTATTAAAAATTCTTTTTTGCTTCTTCCTCACACATACACTCCCTTCCTTTACTTATACTTTTTGTTAACTTAGTTAATAATCATTAGATTACAGTTCACAG
Source organism: Nephila pilipes (assembly GCA_019974015.1). Lineage (NCBI taxonomy): Eukaryota > Metazoa > Arthropoda > Arachnida > Araneae > Nephilidae > Nephila > Nephila pilipes. The sequence continues at coordinate 655,584 of BMAW01073356.1, forward strand.
TTGTCATAAGACAAAAACACATCAGGTTGTATAACAACAACAATTTATTTACACTCCTTACTACCGCTCGTTTACAACAGCTCCTCTCGGAGATTCGGTCAGGTCCCGTCTGAGGGGATTGTGTGACATCAAACACTCGTCCCTTTACAAATGAACGCTCTCTAGAGGAGGGCTTTAAGTAGGGAAGTTAACACATGCAAACTTCCCACACATTAATAAACACTTTTTATCATCCGCCTTCGTTTAAAAAAATCTGACATCCTATCTTAGTTTGGAGTTCTTTATATTTATAATCATGGTTGAGGGGAATATGTGGCTTTCATTCAAACCCATGCGGCCGCGGTAGTAGAGAGGTGATGGTCGTGAGCTCATGGCTGATGTTATTTCCTTCGAGTCGTGGATTCAAACCTGGATTCCATTTAAGATTTCGCAGTGTAGAAAGGCTGATGCACGTGATATCTGTCGAGGTTCAATGTCCTGACGTTGAGACAAAGCGAAGAGAGTGGGGTGTCAGCTCAAGAGTCGTCCTCGTCACTTGATATAGTCTCAAAATTTGAGGTTCGTCTTCAAAAAGCCTCGTCTTGTATCTAAGTGCGACTTCAATGCAACACGAGTTTTATTAGTTACGATTTTTAAAGAAAGTCCATGGCGTAGTACTCTGGTGAAATAATTGGAGAGAACTACTACTCATTCAGACTCCCTAGACTTCCATATAGAAAGGCGATGTCGAATTTCAATTTTAAATCAATATTTTTTACTCTAAGATAGTCTGCGAAATTCTTTATTTTTATTTATTTATTTCATTTCCTTAGAAAACGGAAAGAAAATTCGATTTTCTTATACTTAAAACTCGTGCTAATTTCGTGAGAAGTATTTAAAAATGCTAAGACTTAAGTTTATCTGAACGTATTAACGTTGAAAACACACCATCAATTTGAAAAGTTTTGATTGCATACTTAGAAAAGATTTTAAATAAAGGGTTTCAGAAATTACTTTATAATTTTTATTAAATTTTAAAAATCTGGCATGTATTGATAAAATAAGTGACATCTCAGAAAAAAAATGCTGTTAAATTTTAGTTTATTACGTTACAAAACAATACTAAATGTATAAACAATTCTCAATATCCCTGTGATCTCATAACCAACTAATAAAATTTAATGAATAAAAGAATCTAGGCAGATTTATCAAAAAAAAAAAAAAAAAACGATGAATATAGCCGGATTTTTAAATTTTCTTTAAAATTGTTTTTAATTCGATTTCATTTTTCTAAAAAAATTAAATAAAGAAAAAAAAATTCGCAGTATCTACTAGTGATGGAAATCATCACTAAAAAAAAAAAAACTTTTGTGTTCTCTTTGAAAAGTAAATACTAAGTGGTACTCTATGCTAAAATTGTGCAAATTTTCCTTTTTGAATTATTAATCTTTTATTCCACAAAAATGATTGCTGTTAGAGAATTGACATGGACCTTTAAAAGACATGGAACAATAGTATTAATTAATTATTAGATTAATTAATACTATTGTTCTGATTTAATAGTTGAAGAGCTTCTTGTGAAAATGAGGCTTCTTAGTTCCCGTAATGTCCATATGTTTTTTTTTTTTTTTTTTTTCTTCTTGTTTAGAAGTTAAAATATTCAAGTTTTTATTCATTTTTTAAAAACTTTGCTAATAGATAAATAACATATGTAAATACGTTAAAGACAAAACATATTTCGTTTAAATCAATAAACTTCGTCCTTTTTATGCATTGTTTAGTTCTAGTTCATCTGATCTCATAAAACAGTTACAAGTAATCTCTATTTTAGTCATAGAATATCCATAATAGAATAAAAAATATGATTACAATACTCGACTTTTGACCAAATTTGTTTCCTATAAAACAGCCACAATGTGATTCATTCATAAATTAGTTGTCACTAACATAACAATCGGATGTCGGTCAATTGGATGCGCTGGAATAACGTTTATTTCATATTATTAATAAACGTGTATTATTATTTTTTTTTCACAAAGTTATACATTTTTAAAAGATATTGAAGGACATTCAGGCTTTTTTTAATGACACATGAATTTGACTTTATCCCCCTTTCTCGTTTTGTCTTTTTGATTCATAACAATTAGAAATTCAATCTAACTGCTTCTTATAAATACATGTACATAAACTACTCAAATTATGTTACTAAAATACATGAGAGAGAGACGGCAGTATAGTACACATGTATAAATTTACAGATCTGCTGTTGATGAGAGCGCCATCTATCAAAAAAAAGAGCAAACAAAATTATTTCGGGAATGCAAGAAATATTTCAAAACTTAATGTTTCTATGTTTTAAATTATATAAAAATACGAATAAATATTTAAATACACAAGTCAACTTTTATTGAAAAAAAAAGGTGAAAGGGCAAAAATAAGAGTATAAGAAGATTATAATGTTAAATATGTCTTTCTAATACTGATCGAATCAAGATTCTTATATATATATCATAATAAATTCTTTAATAAAACAAAAGAATTCTTACTAAATAAAAATCTATTTATTGTATAATTTTGTAAAATAAAATTTTACTAATGATATTTCAATATACACATTAAACAACTTTATTTTAATTTTTGTTTTCTTCTGAAAATTTCATAAAGCATTTTTTTAATTAAAAATTAGATGAAAATTCTTCAAATAATATTTTAAATAAATACGAGGTTATATACAAGGATTAATGTGATTCTGTCTAATAAAAATGGCAATTTCTTTAAGACTTTTGCTTTCCCATTATTTCGATTATTCAAAATCAAAAATTCGCAGCTTTGTAAAACCAATAAACACTTGTATTTTCTGATTTCATGATTAACTTCTATCTGTCAAAACTTTGCGAGCTACACATCTAGACAGTTGTCATAGTCTACCCCATTTCTATACTAGAACTGTCGATATAACCGACTCTGTTCGAATTACTGAGAAAAATCTTAAGACTTTGATAAAAAATAATGAGAAGATTTCTAATTAAATGACTGACAGATATTTGTAAAAAATCCTAGTTTAAAAGAAGTATTAAGCCGAAATATTTTAGAAAATAATAAACTATGGTTTAAACATTGAAATAATTTATTAAATATTAAGTTAAATTCAATAATATGATTATACAGCATAACGCAGCTTTCATGTGAATGTTAATTTGAAATTGTTTAACCTCAGTGCAGTGTGCTGTCATGGGTGAAAATTTACATTTTTTTTAACACTGAAAACTTTCATAATCATTCTAACAATATTTAAGACACGAACAAAGAGAGAATTTTTACATTTAATCTGAAAGTACATAATCAGTTATCTATTGTTTTATAATTTATTTTCCCCCTAAATATAAAAAAAAAAAAAAAAACGATAAAAGTATTATAAAATCAAATAGGTTACATATATACTTAAAGATAATGTTAAAACAATGACACCTTCTCATCATGATATTAAAATAGAACTGTGAAACTGAACTATATAAAAACCATATAAAATAATCACTCTCTTCCAAAATAATTCAATTCAAATATTGTAAAAAAATTAACCAATTTAAAAGTAAAATTTCATTTCAGTTTTAGTCATCTGTATTCTCACTAGATGACGTCACTAAACAAGTGATAGCTTTAGCCAGCTTATTTGGGGTGGAGGGGTAACACGGACAATTACAAGGTTTAAATTTAATTAATTAAATTTCTCGTTAGATTTTTAGACAATAAAAAGAAAAATTTTAAAGAATTTTTCACAATTCAAATAAAGTTTCTATCCAAATTACCCGGATCAAATAGGAAACGTTTGGAAGCCGATGTGTCGCGTTCTGTCGGTATGGGGGAATCATATAACTTACATTACTATCTCAAAGATATTTAAATATTCAAGAGTCCAGTAGACCAAGTCTACTCTTGTTTGGTTAAAGTGAATGTGAATGAACTTTCATATTGTGAAATTGTTGTCTTAACAGAGATAACTTTCATTCCTTACATCTGATGAGAAATAGAATATTTTGCAATATATTTCGATTAAAAGTTATTGATTAATCGATTTATCCCTATCTTTCATCAATTTGAGTGTTACTTTATTTTTAAAAAGACTTTTCCTGCATTTTACACCCCATCTTGAAAAGCGAAATGATTTGATTGGTTCAAAGTGAAAGTATCGCTTATGCATCCTCATATCTGTGAGAAATATTTATATTTTGTATACAAAAAAAGGTTTCATAACCGATAAACCTAAATTAAGCTTTTTTATTTGACTGTTTCGAGTCACAAACTATCCGTTCGTCAGATGTCATATAAATATCTATTAAGATATAGTTTTCTATTGAAATGCAGGCAGAACAACCGCTCTCAAATATTACTATCAAACAAGACGCAAGAGTGCTAAAAATAATACAGTTTTGATAGATATATTACTACTGTCTCTTTCCATTAAATTTATAAGTCAGACTGCTATATCAAGAGTAAAATTCTTTGTAATTGATCAATCAATATTCGACATAATTTTTTTTTTAAACTTTCTTTTGATTTTTTAAGTTAAACACTTTAAAGCTGTTTAATAATTTTATAAACAGTTCAACTCGTATTACGAGTAACGACGAATATAATAAGTATTTATGCAACTTAATTTAGAAATTATCAGTATAAAGTGACAAATATGTATAAATTTGAGCTCTCTTTGTACGATATAATCTATACCTTTTGACCCCGGTTATTTTATTCAATTTTATCCCGTAGATAACTATAGTTAGGCGGTAAATATACAAAATGTAACATATATAATAAATTTGTTGTGTTCTTGACATATAAATCGTTATTATTTGTATGTGTTAGTAAATGGTAGATTCAATGTGTTCAATTAAATGCAATGACATGTATGCTATGGAATTTTATCTAATTTTATGATTTTTTACGTTATTTCAAAAAGGAAGGAAGAGAGAAATCCTAAAATGTTCTCCAGAACAGATCTGTTTGCGGCCATTGTAAGATTAGTAAATAACAACTCTAGAAAACGACTAGCAACCCGTCAATAACTTTAATTTTGCGTTGCAACTATTAAGTGCAATAAGAAGTAATGTTTTTATGTCAAAATCATTTGTAAATATGATCTATATAACAAAAACTAATTTAGAATTAAATTGTATTGTTGAAAACAGCATTTCAATATATGTTTATTTACTCAACTTGCCAACTATATATATATATATAATACACTGGCTTTCAAAAGTTAAGGTACAACTGGTTTTTTGTGTCTAATTTACAAATGAATGAATATAGAAACAACAAATTTGGAGGAAATGTGCATTAAAAAGTTATTTATTGAATGCGTTTTAGAAATTCACATAATGTTAATGCAAAAAGGATTTGCAGTAAAAATGTTTACTATCTGTGAAAAAGAGAACATGAAATTAGTAAATGCTATTTGTCAGTTTAGTAAAACAAGAATTACATTTTTAGTATATGAAGTTTCAAAAGGACAATGCTCACCAAGTAACATTAACATCGAAGTCATTAAACAGACGAATTCCCCAAGAAATGTAAAAGAACTTCAAAGATTTTCAGATAGCATCAATGTTTATCACGATCATTCGTAACTATACAAAACCAAAACTAAGGTTACTCGTATACGAGTTACTTAGATGCTACATGGGATTGGTCAGAGGAATGTCAGCAAGAGTTCCTAAATTTAAATAACTCTTTAATTTCCAAAGCAATTTTATCCCTTTTTCATCCAAGTTATAAATGTCATTTAAATGTGGAGGCATCGTAAGAGGCTCTTGGAGCTGTTTTAAAACAAGAACATCCTGATGGTTCCCATCATCCCATTTCTTTCATTCTACACAGACAGTTAAGGCCTTATGAAAGGAACTACCCCATCACGGAACTAGAATGCCTTACCATAGTAGATGCACTGGACAAATATTATGATTATTTACATGGAAACCATTTCACAATATATGCAGATCATGCTGCCTCGTATGACTTAAAAGTGCAAAACATTTAACTTGAAGATTATTTAGATGGTAATTTCAATTATCTATGTTCGATTATGAAACCAAATACAAAAAAAGAGATCTTCTAATTGTGAGGCAGACATGTTTTCTAGATAAATATTATTTCTCAACACATTATTCAAATGGCTCATTTACTTATGAAGGAAAAATTAATCATAGATGAAAATTTATATACGAGTAATGTCAATAATCACAAATATAATAAAATAAATGATATTTGGGCTATCAGTAAGAAAGGCACCTTTAAAATTATTGTTCCATTTTCTTCAAGAAAAGAGCTACTCGAAAAATCTCTTAACGATTTTGGACATCCAGGGGGTTTAAAAAAAGCTGAGCGTAAAACCAACACAATATTATTGGAAAGATATCTTTAAATACATAAGTAATTATGCGAAACAATTTGCGAAGTTTGCCAGTTACATAAAAATTCTCATCAAAAGACGATACCCAAGTTATTTTATTCAGATCTGAGAATTGTAATTATTAAATCCACAACCTTTTCTATTTGGGGCAATAGTACCTATAGGCATATGTTTAATATAATAATTTAGTGTTACCTAATTACTCGGTTTCGAGGTCTTAGAAGATTTGAAGATGATATATCAAATCTTTGACCCATGTAGATCGCAAGAATTATCCCTTTATTATGAAAAGTTCCTTTTTTGAACAAAATGTGTCTGTGAATATATTTTATAATTTTTTGTGTCGCTTATCCTAAATTGTTAGTTTTCCTTTTAGCTACTATTAATGTTTTTTTACTTTTTAACGTAAAACTAACTCAAAAGTATTATATTTGATTTGTCTGAACATTTTCTCATTCATCCTCCAGTAACGAAAAATTTAAAAGTAGAAAGCTATTATATCTAACCTTGAACCGCTGAAAGAGAGTGCTGTCAATTCATCATCTTATGCTCATCTTTTTTTCCTCTCCTTAAAACATTAAACAAGAATTATTAATCATTGCATAGATCAAGAACTGGTAATTTTTTTTTCTTTCTATTTATGAAAACGTGTATGTTAATACTTTTTCTTTGTTTTGTTGATGCAGATATCTTTCTATCTTGTCAATTCAAGGAATATGCGATCATCTTAATTCATTTGTATTTGTAATCTCATTAATCCTTAAGGCTCCCTTCGAGTGATTCCGAAAGTAAGAAACGATGAAAGCTCTATTCCGTGTTGTTCAAGTGTTTGAAAGCTATCTCAAATTAGGAAGAAATTGGATTTTTCATTGCTTCAAAAATAATCATTCTTCCCTTTCGACAATTTTTTTTAATCTTTTTTTCATGATTTCTAATTTCAAAAAACTCCGTTTCTACTATTTCATTTTTTTCAAAATCGTATCACTTGATTTATAAAAGATCGATAATGCTGGTGATAATCCAAATTTTGTGCATACTGATTAATTATATAAAAATAAATTTTAATATAATAAAAAGTTCTATGAACAAAGTTTTGTACGAAGAACAGATTTTGCCCCCCTAAGTGCGCTTTTTTTGTAATTATTATTAAATTACTCAATTAAATATTAGAATTAAAGTAAACGATGAAATATCGAAAAACAGGCAATAGTAAACTTTTCCGATATTAAAATTAAAGGAACCAGTAAATTATAAAATTGAATATATTTAAGATAAATGTAATTAAAATTAAAGCTAACAATAAATTATGAAATTGAATATTATATCAGCTACATGTAATTAAAATTATAGGAAACGATTAATTATTAAATTGAATTTTATATCAGCTTCACGGGATTAAAATTAAAGGAAATAACAAATTATTAAATTGAATATATTTAAGCTAAATGCAATTAAATTTTGAAGCAAACGATTAAAAATTGGAAAAGTGATTTCGTACGTGAAAAGTCATCTGGTTCGCTAAAATTGACCTAACTAAAACAATAGCCCCTTGAGTGGCTAAAAAGTCAATACCTGGTCAGAACAAATTGCTGTATATGGTTGCTGTATTGTCAGTATGTGGATGTATTAACTGAAATAATTATTAAAATTCTGTTGATAAAATTGCATCCAATTCTAAATGCCCCAAAAGGAAAGAAAATTTATATCAAGCACATGCTTTTATTAAGAATTTGATTTTTATAGATAAAAGACACAGATTGTAATATATATTTATTTAATATTTCTATAGCTCTCGTGTTGCTTTTAGTTCGAAATTAACAAAAACTAAGAAAAAAAAACAAATTTTACATTTCTAT